>PVLC010029081.1:0-20445 GCA_004027655.1 Graphiurus murinus
GAACCCGGATCCTCCGGTCTCAGCCTCCCGAATGCTGGGATTACAAGCGTGCGCCACCACGCCCGGCTGGAAATATATTATTCTTAAAGATTTTTAAGACCTACTCTTCTTCCCTCTTTTGCAAAAAATTATTGATGAAATCGGGTTAAGTATTTTAGTGGATATCAGTTTTTACTTAGGGAATAGAAAATAAGAATTCCACTTCACAAGCTAGCATGTGTGTAGGGAGAGATATATAATTATCCAACCACCAGGGACCAGCACTCTTCTCTGGTATGGCCTAAGTAGTAGCAAAACTTCTGAGGAAAATGGTAGTTTAGGGATTGGGAACAAAAAATAGGCAGTTTGGGAGTAGAGATGATCAGTGACAGAGGTTTTCTCTAATGCTGTCATACTTTGTAAGATCTTAAAATCCTTATGCCACCTCAGTAATAAGAAAGAAAATCAAGAACAACTGATATTATTTTTATGCCAATTTAGGGTCACATATGCTTGAAGTTGAAATTAAATTAATTAAAATATTTTAATTATGCTTTGCCAATGTATGAAGAGATCAATACCACAGTATTATGTATGGGGAAGGGTGGGTAGTGGGATGAGACCAGAAGAGAAACAGGACAAGACCTGTATGCATGTTCCTTTATATGACTTTGACCTCACTATGACATAATTACAATGCACCAATAAAACTAGAAAAGAAAGATTATAAAAAGTACCTATGATTTTGATGTATTTATTTTAATTCTAGCAATTTATTCTACATGTATTCTGAGATAATCCCACAAAAAGTGTGTATGTGTAGTAATGTTCATTTCAGTATTATTTGCACTTGACTTTTTTTTTAAGAAGTGGAAATAATCCTAGTTCTTAACTATGAACTGGAAATTAAATGTGGCTGTGCCTTGCGGGAGATATGAGCATTAGAGTCAAATTTAAAAAGATGAAATGAGGTGGCAATATGGATAGATGTAGAAAACTTTCCATGAATACTAAGTGAAATAAGACAATGTACAAAATAATACACAAGCATGATCCAGTGTATTGAAAATTCTTGGACATCACTGACAACTCTAAAGAGTGAGAGACAGCAGTGGAGCGGGTGTGCAGTGGGGGAAGAGTTTGTGTCCTTCCATTTGAATTTTCACCATACACAACTGTTACTTTTGTCTCAGCCATGTGGATTAGTAAATTCTAAATGCCATGCAAGCTTCTTGTTTCCTTTCTCAAAAGGTGTGCACATTCTTGTTACTCAAAAGTCCTTTTGCTCATAGGACTCTGCTCACAAACACAAGGAATTTTGCTCTTAATGCTCATGAACAAATACCATTAAGTTGGCTGTTTTCGAATTTGTGCCCCAGTCTTGTGACTTCTCTTTGGTTTTGATGAAAGACACTTTGTTTTTCTAAAATAAGCATAAAATAACTGAAATCATATTTTTGTTAACTTCGTAGGCAGAACCAACAACCAGAGAAAGAAGAGCAGTTTGTCTCTCTCACCAATGGCACTGCTATAGATTACAGTCTGCCTAATGAGTATTAGAGGAGATTTTCCTTGACACTCAGATGGCTGAATAATCTCCTGTTTACACCTAACCTAGTGCTGAAAGTCAAGTTTCACTCTTCCATGCAATGTAAAGTTAGATGTGCCATCATGGAACCTCATCACACATTTCATTATTCCTCAGGGGAACAAGAGGTGTTTTTTACTTTTGTGGTCTAACATAAATTTTATTAGTTCTACCAGGAATTAAAAAAATGCATTTTCTTTAATAAATGGCTCCAGTATGATGCTTATATAATACTGACTGAAAAGGGGATATATGCTTATTCCTAAGAACAAAGCATTTTAAGGTAAGTAGCCACCCACCACCACCACCTTTACTAAAGTCGTCTTACTTTCCACAATTTCAATTACCAGAGATCAACCACAGTTGAAAATATTTCATGAAAAATTCCCAAAATAAACAATTTGTAAATTTTAATTGCATGTCATCCTGATTAGCATGACAAATCTCACTTAGGATGTAAATTATCCCTTGGTCCAGTGTATCCATGTGCTATATGCTACATTCCCATGAATCACACAGTAGCCAGCTTGATCAACAGATTGTCATGGTATATCAGTTCTTGTGTTCAAGTAACACTGATTTTGCTTAATAATGGCCTCAAAGTAAAAGAGATACTGGCAATTTGGATATGCCAGAGAGAAACCACATAGTGCTTCTTTAAGTGAAAAGATGTGTCAGGTAGGTAGGTTATAGCTATGTGGTCTCTCAGACAGTGCTGTTTCAGAAAACTCCCTGTGGAAATCAGTAAGTTTAACAGAGGAATAACAGTCTACAAAGATATATTCTAAAGAAGTAAATACTTTGGGTATATAAGTGTTTCTTTCCTAATCCCTTTTTCTGATAGAGTGGTCTAACTTTTCTTACCTGTTATGTTCTTTCAGCCATATTTATATTCCAGGGAGGAGGCCACTAGGAAATTAGAGTCCTCCTAACAGAGCTTATTTAGACCCATATTATGTGGTCTACCAATGGTGCCTAAAAATTTGTTCATTTATTCTGGACTCAAGTTGTTTTTGAGAAGAATTGAAGAGGGGAAAGGCATTACTCTCCTACTGAAATCATAATGGTGTTGAAATTTCAGAGTTTTTAATATCATGTTAAAGATTCAAAGTTGCTTACCTCACCATCATGAAATCCTGTTGCTTTAACAAAGAAAAAGATCCTGTAAAATGGTCAGATGGAACAGTGTAAGAGCCATTGATGATTTAAATGCATTTTGTACTTTTTTAGTGTGTGTGTGTGTGTGTGAGTGTGTGTGTGTGTGTGTGGTGCACACATGCACCTGCTTCTGGAGATTGAACCTAGGGGTATTCTACCTCTGAACTACACCCCAAGCCCAATTTTATTTTATTTTATTTTTTTGAGACAGGGTCTTGCTAGATTAATGAAAGGTTGATGCTGTTCTCGAACTTGCAGTCCTCCTCTCAGCCTCCCAAGTACTGTGATACAAGAGAGCACCACCACACCTGGCTAGACATTTTGTACTTGATCAGTTTAGATTGGCTAACAGATGGTAGGGTTTAGGCTGTGTGCTCTTGTTTTTCCTCTCTGCTCCGCTCCGCTCCACTCCTCTCCTCTCCTCTCTGCTCCTCTCCTCTCTTCTCCTCTCCTCCCCTCCCCTTTTCTCTTCCTTTGTGATACTAATGCAAAATTAAACGCAAACTATCCTATAAATTATGCTTTCTCAAGGCTTTGACTCAGATTTTCATGTCAATATATGAACATCAAACCATACAGAAATAAGAGGTTTAAGTAATAAGATGTATTTAGTGTTTATATTTTTATACGTTAATATCACTATATAACCCAAAAGCATCAGAGAATTTCCTAATCCTGAATGCTTACCCAAATGGTAACTTCCTCAAATTTCCCCTATTTTCTGACTTCAGGTATATCTGAGACTTATAGTATTTCCTTCACACTGGTAGGGGTACATCCATGTGGCGGCTAATACATCTTTCCAGATTGTGAGGGCCAACCACACGTATCAGCAATAATGATGTAAAGAAACACAATAATCCAATTTGTGTAAACCCTATGTGTTGTATTGCAGGATTTTGAGCAGTCCATCTTCTCATGATGCTTAATTCACAGATATTAAAGAAAATAACTTGCTTCCATTGCTTATTGTTATTTTGTACCAAAAACACAAGTGTTTTAAATCTATATAGGATATCTTCTGATTCTATAGTGTTTTATGTTAAAATTTCCTACCAGAGTGCCATTACAAATGCATTGTTTTACTTTCTTCCATAAATACATTTATATTTTTGTTATTTTGTGTGTACTAATTTGGTGCTCAGAAACATTGTTTAACAAAAATGAATTACTGAACATCTTAGATTCTTTTGACTTGCAGAAAAAGTTTGTTGATCATAAAATCTTTGGAAGTTAATTGAAACACCATTCAAAAACACCATATACTCTATGACATACCTATATTCCTAAATCTTTGGGCAGCTAGGAATTCTCTTTCTTTCTACTTAACTTGCATAAAAATTAAAAATTATCTGAGGCATCTACTTGTAACGGCTAACTTTCCCCTAAAATTTTTAAACTCCAAGCTAATAAATTCAAACTTATACAGAACCATCATTTTATGTACAAAGACTGTTCTTTGTTTGAGTTGTGTCTTCTTCAGCCAGTGAAGGAGTACATAGTACTAAATACATCATATCATCTCTGTGTATTACTAGGATTTCCGCTTGAGGAAAATAGGACCTATGCATGAAATATATTTAAATGCAACTTCCACAGTGACATGAAGAAAAATAATTGGAAATAAAGTTGTATTCATTCCTTTTAGAGGAGCTTTGCTCTTTTGGTTGTGAAGTATGTTATTTTAAGTAAAAATATCCAAAAATATGAAGGAATAATAGTATCGATGCCAAATATTACAGGATGTATAAATACTTGAGTAAATCCTTATGAGAAGAAGAAATGTTTTCAAGTCCACCGCTTTTCGGAACAGAAAGAGTGTTGATTCTGGCACTGAATGTAAACCACCTACATATCATTTTTCATGAGCTCCCAAAAGATGAAGCCAAAGGGCAAAACTGCATGCTGAAATTCCCTGTTGAGAAGATTGAGAAGATGGCAAGAGGGAGGGAGGGAGGGAGGGAGAGAGAGAGAGAGAGAGAGAGAGAGAGAGAGAGAGAGAGAGAGAGAGAGAGAGAGAGAAAACCCAACAATACTGGAAATATTAAGTCTGCATATTTAATTATTCTTGACTATGCCAACCAAAGAGTGAGAATTATAAATACTTGGTCATATTCATTTCTTGTATTTAATTTATTGCTTATTTATTAAAAAAAAAAACAAAAAAAAAACACTAGACAGCCAGGCTTATGTTTTATCCATGTGATTGACCATGTGGGTTTGGTTAAGGGCATATCTAGTGAAATGAACATTCTATCTGCAGGCTTTGTTCCTCCGAATCATACCACTAGGGAAACAAAGAAAAGGACTGAAGACAAAGCTCACGGCTCTCATTCACAAATATGTATCTGTTTTAACTCCGAGGCTGTTTTCTAACCAGCACAATTTTTTTATGGCATTAATACAAATGACAGAGTTTGATCTTCTGAATAAAAAAATAGGAAGACTTTTGTATTTTTATCTATGTTACATTTGATTGACCCCTATGAACAACTTGTTGCTAGAAGATTGATCTGATTCCTTGCAGCATATTTTAATTAGCTACTCGACTCTAACTAAATTTTGGGGAAGCATCCAATGTAGTTGCCATACACAAATTTATAAATACCACCTTTACAAGGAGTTCCCATTGATTTCTAGAGGAGTATTTCATTACACAGATGTATAACATCAAGCAATTATGGTAAATCCATCAATTGAAATATTATACAGTCACTGAAAAGTATGTTTAAAATTAATTTTAATATTATAGAATAATGATTTTAAGGAAATAATCTTGTCAAAAGAAGAAATAATTTTAGATGCAGTATGAACTTAATTATGTGCAAAAATATATAGATAATAAAAACAAAGAAGTATGTCCAAATATAAATAGTGACTACTATACATGTAAGACTATGATAAATTTCTTCCATGTTCTTACCCATATATCCTCAAACTTTCTCCTCTTTTGCTATTTTTTGTCTATGGGTTGACTACCCAAGTTTTCCTCTGGTCAGCATACCATTTATTCAACAATATTAAATACAATCAGTCATTTTAATTCAGGAATTTAAATTTCTAATTGTTTTCATATCTTATTTTTTTTCATCTCCCATCTTGCTATCACTACTCTAAATAGATTATACTAGCTCTTGTCTGGACTGTGTAACAGCCTTCTACCTTGTTTCTCTACCTTTAATTTCTTCCCCTTTACAACCATCCTCCATGATATAAACTAGGAAATGTATTACAAGTGAAGATATGACCATGTAACACTATTTATTTATTTGCTTGTTTAATTTGTTGCAGTACTGGGGATTGAACTTACAGGCATTCTACCTCTGAACTACAACTCAAGACCTGTTTTATTTTCAAACAGGGTCTCACTAAGTTTTACAACATTGGCCTCAAACTTGCCATCCTCCTGTCTCAGCCTCCTATTTACTGGGATTACAGGTGTGTATAACCACACCAGGTGTAACTCTCTTTAAATCATGTTGTGTTCCCTATAGAATCAAATTCCTTAATGGAGCAGAAAATAATATTTCTATGACCTAGTTCTGACCTTCAGTCTTGTCTTGCCCTATTACATATTTACTATATACTATAGGATGTATAGATTAGCAATTTCATACTTTATGGGTTTATTCAGGCTATTTCTCTGCCTCATATATCCTGGAAAAATAAAATGTATTTCTACTATAACTTACAACCAGGATAGCTTCTCCTTCCTGTAGACTTCTCCCTATTGACACCAAGTGCACTAAGTATCTCTCCTATTACCCTTGGTGCTTCTCAGTTAACCTGTACTTTATAACACTGAAGAAATTTACTTAGAAATTTGTTTCTTTCACTATGCTAGAAGGTTCTGAGAGCAGAGGCTGTGTATGGAGCATAATTCATTCATCCCAGTACTTAGAATGTGTGTTGAATAAATCAGGCACTGAATAAATATCTGTTGAATTAACTTGCACTTACACTTCTTCATAAAAATAAATTTAGACTTGATGCCTTGCTCTAGGAAGTTAATACTGGAGTAGAGTAAGAGCAAGCTAAATAGATGTTTAACACTGGAACTGGGCAGTATTATCACTTATTTGGTATGCTATAAAAATATCAAGAAACTTGCCGATCTTTTTATGTTTCTTTTATTCCATTCTAGAGAAATTGTATATTGAAGTTACTTAGAAATGTGAAGACAAAGAAAATATGTTCTTCTTCAAAGGTTCAGGATAAAAAAGTAGGCAGCTATAATATTTCATGAATGAAGTGGGCAGGAGGTCAAACATTGTCTCAGTTCTGTGTAACTTCTGTGGCTTGGAAGCTTCTTCCAGAGGCATCGTATTTTTCCTAACACTTACCTAAAAGGACATACCTAAGGTTTGGAAATCAGTAGAGAACATCCATTTCTGAGAAATTTCCTGTATTTTGTGGTTCTGGTTAAGATGGTCAAAAGCACTGTGCCGTGTATCCTCTTGGTCTGGTCCCAGGCCTAGCACAAGAAGATCCCTGAGACTCAAGTTTAGGTGCTGACTAACCACAGCCTCAGGGAAAAGCAAATCAACCCCTGGGTCTCAATTTCCTCCTCTGTGATGCACCAGCATCAATCCTGCTCAGGAGAAGAGGTGGGAATCTCAGAGCTGGACTGGACTGTGGTTTTCGCACCTCAGTACCCTCAGAAACTACCTGGCAGCGTAGCACATCACAGGGCGCTGCCTGTTAGTTTGCCCTTACTGGTTATCTAAGATACTTGTCAGAAATTAGACCTATCATCAGTTTTTCCTGTACCAATATTATATACAACTCAAACCATCCTCCCTGGTGAGTTGATAGCTTGCGGTTCTCAGTCTCTGCGTCAACCATTTTCTTTTGTCTTCTTCATCTGAGCACAGTTATGTAACCTATTCCACATTTGTTCTATAATGCATCACCCATGATTCTCTTGATTGGCCATTGTCTTAACAGTGGTTGTTTGTTTGTTTTTTGAGTTAGACTGAGTTTCCAGATGAAAAGTTTAGTAAATTGGTTATATGTTTTTTATGTTTTGTCTTTCAAATATTTAGGCAATTATTTTCACGTGTGTGTGTGTGTGTGTGTGTGTGTGTGTGTGTGTGTGTGTGTGCATGTTACTAGGAATTGACCAGGGGAGTTCTACCTCTGAGCTACACCCTCAGCCCTATTGGATTTTTTATTTTGAAATAGGGTCTCACTAAGTTTCAGAAGGCCTTGCTAAGTTGCTGAGGCTGGCCATGAACCTATGGTCCTCCTGTCTCAATCTCCTGAGACTGAATCCTCAATCAAGAATCTCAAGAGATTCTTGATTTCTCCGGTTTCAGCCTCCCAAGTACTGGGATTACAAGTGAGTGCCACCACTCCCGGCCCTTATAAATTTTAGAAGAGAATAAATATTAAGAATTAAGGTTGATAATCAAATTCATTTAAAATTATGTAATTTAACCCCAGGTGATTTTTTAATATTCAGAAAAATCAAACAAAATGTTTTACTAAACCAGGTTGTAGAATTAGCATATTAAAAATAGTGTCATCAAAAAACAAGTTGGAGAATACAGTTTTTGTCCTTAGAATGGAACACTTTATGAATATGTCATAGTATGAGGCTCAAAGAACTCAGGTCAAATTCACAAGGGTGGTTTACTTCTGGCTTGCTAGTGGTCTATCCCTTCCCTTGTTTGAATAACAAGTTATGAAGTTCTTGTTGGGTAAAGTTGCCATATACTTTTTGGTGGAAAGATTCAAGAACTAGAAAAGTAGATGAATGATATCTTAGATGGTTCTCAACATATGGTGAATAGATGAATGGGGAAATTCAGAAAAGAGATAATATGGTACCTTAAATAAGTGGTTGGCAAACTTGTCTGTAAAGAGTCAGATAGTAAATATTTTTAACTTCATGGGCCATACAGTCTCTATTAAACTACTCAGTTCTATCACTATAGCAGAAAAGCAGGCAGAGCCAATATGCAAATAAGTGAACATGGCTCTACTCTAATATAAATTTATTTATGGACACTAAAATTTTATCTTCATATAATCTCATGTGTTATAAAATATGCTTCTTAGCCAGGCATGGTGGCGCACAATTGTAATCCCAGCATTCAGGAGGCTGAGACCGGAGGATCCAGGTTCGCGGCCAGCCTCAGCTGCCTAGTGAGGCACTCCACAACTTAGTGAGACCCGGTTTCAAAATAAAGAATAAAAAATAGGGTTGGGGGTGTAGCTCAGAGGCAGAACGCCCCTGAGTTCAATCCCCAGTACTGCAAAAAAAAAAAAAAAAAAAAAAAAAGATAAAACAAAATGATAACATAAAATAAGACAACAGAAACTTTTACATGTTTATCTAACTAGCTAAAAAGCCACATGAAAGATTCAAGTGAACTTGGCAGCTAACTAGGAGGTCAAAACTGCATTACTTACATTCAGCTCTGTGCATTCTAAATAGAACTTCATAAAGTTGTTAGGTCTATATAAAGTTTCCTATAAACTTTAGCCAATGTATAAAGAACAAGACAAGGACGAGGCCTAATGAAGTATGCCTGCTTCAGCTTGAGTACAGAAGTCCAGCTTGTTCTCTGCCACTGAATCAAATTAGGAGCAGATGGTAATTGGGACCAGCTGAGGTTTCAAAGGGAGGAGAGGAAGGACATTCCAAAGCACACACTGTACTTTTTTCCACAAAGACTAATGTCAATTAGTAAGACATTGTAGTCACTGCAATTATACATGGCAACTGAACTACCTTGTAAGTGAAGCAATTCATGTTTATAGACTGACATCATTCTGAATTTAGGGAAAATTAATAGTGATCGGCGACTTCATAGGTACTGTGTCATGTTTTTACATGCTCTGTCTAGAAGGACCACTTCTTCACACAAAACAACAGTCCTTTTATATGCTGTCTTTCTTACATGAATCTTTGAGTTTCAAGGGAAATTAATATTTTCTTAAGCCAGTAAAATAAGAAAAATATAAAGAGTTAGGCTTATTTAAAATTATTTTATTATATATTATATATCCCATTTTCTCTGCTCCACCATTCCAACACATTCTTTAAACAAAAGGAAGACAGATATATAAGTTCTGGTATTCTCAACTTTACTGTAATCCAGAAACACACTTTTTCAATTTTAGAAGAGCAGTGATTGATAACTGTACCAGACGGGTTTTTGAGAGTGGCCAGATGAAATGTGTTGTTGTATTTGTCCCCTGTAGGATCCAGTGCATGTTGCTCAGTAGTGTTTCTGACCACCAGTCACCAACCACACCAGGAAGATCATGTCTACTGTGAATAGATCACCCTGGATGGAAATCCAATGGGGACTCCCATTTTATGGTTAATAAGGTCACAAGAAAATCTAGTCCTAGCTGTGAAGTAGTCAGATTGTCACTATTTGAGACAGGTGAAGTAGATAAAAGAGAATACCAGTGCCACTACCCTCCTCAAGATCCTTCGTTTGCTATACTTAATACTGTAATACAGCCAACTATTTTCCCTACCTCTCACTAAATGCACTTCTTGCTTTCTTGCCTTGGAACTTTTGTGCGGGCTATCCTGTGGCTTATTCCCTGAAATCCAATACCTTACTTCCTATCATCTTAGGACCTTAGAACCTGAGCCTGTGATAGCTCTCTTCCAAACATCCACAGCAGTTACTAGTTTGATGCAGAGTGTGCCAACTTACTGACATAAAAGATCAAAATATAAATGGATGACCTGGGCCAGTTGTAGCAAATAGCCCATTACAGAACCTTAGTTTGGGCACTTGCCATCTCTTCTGAAGGAAGCTACCCCTCCTCCAACTCACTACATGTGCCACGTGGCAATATGACTCCAAGGTCATCATGGGCTCTGATTTTTTAAAAGCATTTTGAATTTTAGTGTGAAAATTTAAAATTTATAGGTGTCTGCTGCTAATTTAAACTATCAAATGTGTACATTGCATATCTTTTGTCTGCAGGCAATCAGACTGGTACCCCTTCTTTACCCATTTGATAAATTCATATATATATATATATATATATATATATGTATACACACATATTATATATATTATTACTCTATATATGATTACTATATATATTAGTCATATATATGAGTAATTATCTATATATTACTCAATATGAATAATTACTATATATATTACTCAAATATATAACTCAAGATATTAGATATTATATATTATATGATATCTTGAGTATTTGACATTCACTATAGGAACATTATAGACACTTATTTAAAAAATTCATAGTTTTATCATACATATTACTTGTTTTACCCAAATAGAATGCAGAATACATAGAAAAAGGAAATAAAATATACTCTGCTTTGAAATCTCTTAGGGGTGATCAGCTTCTTTGTCTTTGTTGTGGTCAAACATATGGACTTCCCCAAATATAAATATATCTAAAAAATATAGTCTTTATATATGACTATACCTTCAGAACCAACAAGATGACTTACCCGTAAATAGTGTTTAATAAATGGCAAAATGGTTAATAGACTAATTTTCAAGAACAAATGAAATTAAGTCAAGCAGGTATAAAGAGTAAAATATTTTGAAATAGAATAATACAAGTTTCTGACAAAAATTTGTATTAATAGAGGCACCTGCTTTTGACCCAAAAGAAGACTTTGCCACAGGACTCAAATAAGATATGGCATGAGGAAATTCTTTGTAAGTTGCAAAGGATTATAGAAATGTGCATTACTATGAAAAAAAATCACAGAAGCTTTTATATTTCCATAACAATGTAAACACTGTATGACAACTTTATTTGCTCCTTCATTAATGATTAATAATTATCTCTATTTCTGTTCTGGTTTGTAGTCAATTCAAAGAAATCTCTGGATAAAATTATTTTCACTCCTTTAGGTTTTCTCCCTGGTATATTGATTTCCTTTAAACAATAATCCTGTGTTTTTAGATTTGAGCAAGACAAAGAGAAATATTCTAATAATCTCTAAGAGGTTTCAAGGCAGAGTATATTTTACATTTATGTAGCTTCTCTTTGCTTACTCTTGTAGTATATAATCTCAAGACAGAAGTTTTTGATGGGAAAGTTGTTGCAAATGAGTAAATTTCTTAAAGGAAATAATTAAGGTTATTTAGATGAGAATCAGAGTTTTAAACTATACTGAATATGAGAATTATAAGGAAAATATGCTTTCTCTTTCTATCCTCATTGGAAAGTTTTATATACACATCTTTGAAAATGGGAAAGTGAAAATAAAATGTTATTATTTTTATCTCACGAAAAATAAATTCTTTCTAAAACCCTTGCAGTGTCAAGGAGGGGGTTCTATTTAAAGAAAGGAGGCCATTTCTAAGATAAACTTCTGGTACACATTAGGTGTCTATTTTTTAATTCATTTAAATTTTTTGTAGTACTGGGGATTGAATCCAGGGTGTTCTACCTCTGAACTAAACCCCAGCCCTTTGTTTTTGTTTTTAATTTTATTTTGAAACAAGATCTCAGCAAGTTACCTGTGATCCTCCTGTCTCTGCTTCCCAAGTACTGGAATTACAGTCATGCACATTACCTAGTCACATTAGGTTTTTAGAAGATATCAAGATGCTCTTATTGTCACAGTGCCCACACTTTTTTTCCCCCCTTCCTCCCTAACTAGGAACCTTCTAACATTTGAAAGAGCTGGTGTGACCTGAGATTAACCTAAGCCTCCCTTTTCACATTCCTACTTGGGTTCCAAGAGGTACTCTTACCTATGCCGGGCAAGCCAAATCCTAACTGCCAAATCTTAATGAGAAAATGGCAGGCAGATTAAAAGGGAAGTGTTATGAAAGCCTCCCATGAGTGACCAGGGCTAGTCAACAGTGAAGAAATTGTGTCTGGGAGCTGGCCTGGCTGAAGGACTGAGACTCAGAGCCTCTTTGATATGGTCAGTCACAAGGCTTCGTCTGTGAGTCTCACTATTTTTTTTTTCCTCTTTTGGGCATTTTTCAGTGGGTTTAAGATCTAAAAAAATATTTATGAAAGCCAAAATGGTGTTTAGTGTCCATAGCTTGATTTTTTTTTTTTTTGCGGTACTGGGGATTGAACTCAGTTCTACTTCCGAGCTACACCCCCAGCCCTATTTTTTATTCTTTATTTTGAAACCGAGTCTCACTAAGTTGTGGAGTGCCTCACTAGGTAGCTGAGGCTGGCAGCAAACCTGGATCCTCAGGTCTCAGCCTCCCGAATGCTGGGATTACAAGCGTGCGCCACCACGCCCGGCTCATAGCTTGATTTTGATGAGCAAAGCTTATTAAACTAGTCTGGAATATTTATATTTGATTGTGAAATGAAGAGGTTAAAAAGAATAATTTAATTTAAGACTAAACATAGGAGGAAAGTGACCTTCTAGTTAATAATCCTTCAGTGAAGACTAGCACTCCTAAAGAAACATTTTTGATGTTTTGTAGCTTGCTAAAGACATTTTTTAATGAGCCACCAATATCTGAGGGATTAGTTTGTCACAACTCCAGGGATGTGAGGAATTGGGTTTATTTTATTTCCTGTAACTAATCATCTTACCCTGAAGTTTCCACTCTGGTCCTGGCTCTCACCTTAGCTATCTCTGTGTCTCCTCCCAGTAGGAGCCCGTAGAACTTCTGAAGGACAGGAAGGAGTGAGCAAGGGAAAGAAGTGTGGAGTGTCCTAGACAGAGAGACAGGTAAGAGGAAATAGTGGGCTCAAGACCTATGAGAGGTCCACAGAAGGGAGAGTCAAGTGAAGAGAGGTTTTGCAACCTTGTGAAGACCGTCCCCAGGGACATAGGGGGGGTTTAATCAGAGGAGTACATTACTGGATTTTCCTATGCCAGATGTTTGGTATTCTAGAAAGTCAGTTAATTCTAATGAGTCTTAACTGCAAATCGGATTAAATTTTTTTTTCTCTGTTAGATTGATATCACAGAACAGATTACATGAGTGTAATGATGGTTGGGGGGCATTCTTTTGTTCTGGTTTTTGGAGAGTATTTACTGGGAATTGAACCCAAGGGCATTCTATGTCAGAGGTATACCCCTGGTTCTTATTTCAAAACAGGGTCTCACTAAATTGCTAAGGGTCTCACTTAATTGCTGAAGCTGACCTCGAACCTGCAATTCTCCTGTCTCATCATCCCAAGTACTAGTATTACAAGTGGGCACAACTATGCCTAGATTCTGCCTTGATTTAAACCCATTCCAATGTATGCATCTCACATTTCCCTGTGGGGTGATCTGCTTTGAAAGCAATGAATATAAATTCCAGTTTCCTCCGCCTGCCAATTGTCCCCTCAAAACCACCATGGATCAGGTAGCAAATCTGAATAATAGCAAGGGATTGAATGGACTCTTCACAATAGGAAGAGACAACAAAGAAGCACGTTTAATTTGATGCAATGCCACAAAAAAATTATTAAAAACCCATTTTTCCTGATACGATGAGGATACTAAGCCTAACAAAAAATGAAATAATCCAATTCTGATGTGGGTATAACACAAATACTAATCAAAATGGTGAGTGTTAGAACCATACCAAGGAAAGTTATAAGGCCTAAAACTGTATCTAAACTTATTTTCCAAAATACTATGGGAATAGCAATGACTATACTATTAATTTTTCATAAAAAGTAAAATGGCATTTTATAAAAATGACCAAGAGTGGGACAGAAGAAAAGAAACAATTTTCATGTTTATTAAATACCTTTTAATTTGTTGATTCAATACATTTTAATTTGTTGATTCAATCATTTACTCAATTACTCCATCCACCAATCACTAGGGCAGGAAAGATCTATTGAGTATCAAATATTCCAGGTATTGCATTTGGTGCCAGAAATATGAGAAACAATATAGTAAGGTCCTTACCCTCACAGATGCACACATGAATTAAACCAGTTTTTGCACTTAAGGGACTTAAAGCTTCAGTGACAACAGCAGCTAGTATGTGTAGAAACTCTCATTTTACAAAGTGTGTTAATTCACATCACCTAATTTAGTTTCTACAGCAACATTTTTAAGATGTTAACCATAATCTTTTGAGATTTACAGTATTTGTACTCAGAATTGTGCCATAAATCTAGATCTTCACAGCAAGGCCTATATTGTGCACACCAAACAAAAAGTACCTTGCATCCCAGACAGGCACTTTAGCGCTACTTTTCTACTAAGAATAAAAAAAATGGAAATAATTTCAGTATTTCAAAATTCATACTAGTTGGGCATGGTGGTGCACGCTTGTAATCCTAGTACTTGGGAGCCTGAGACCAGAGGATCCGGATTGAAAGCCAGTCTTAGCTACTTAGTAAGGCTCTCCACAACTTAGTGAAACCCTGTTTCAAAATAAAGAATAAAAAACAAACAAACAAACAAACAAAAAGGACTGGGGGTGTAGCTCAGAGGTAGAATGCCCCTGGGTTCAATTCCTAGTACCACAAAAAAAAAAAAATTCATCCTTAGTACTGATGAAAGTGCTACTGAGATTAGTGAATTGAAGGTTGCTTGAATGATTAGCGCAGACTGGAAACTTTTTCAACTATGTTTGAGAGAGGCAACAAGTTGGGCTTGGAGGGCCACACTGCCTCTGTCACAAGCACTTGACTCTGCCCCTCTGAGGGCTATCATAGACTATGGTAAATCAATGGGAGTGCCTTTTTTCCATGAAAATTTTATTGACAAAAGCAAGAGTTGTGTCACTTTGGGTGTCTAGGGCTTAGTTTGCCATCTCTCGTGATACAACAGTGGTCTGAGAACTAGAAGGTGCTCAAAAGTCATCTGAGAAACTTTTCAGAAACTATAGCTCCCTGGGCCACCCTCCAGGATTTCAGATACAAAGGAGACAGATGATAGAGAACTACACTTTAAGAAACCTGGTGATGGGGCACTTTCAAATACTCGTGTTGTAAAACAATCTTAAAACAAAATTAACTGCACAGACTATAGCCTTGGAGACCAGGGGGCAGCAATGGTTTGTGTTGACTGTAGACACTGGTGCCCACGTTTTAATATATTCCAGAGGTCACTCTGCATAAAGATATTCTGTAATTCTTCAGCAATTAGCTGGCCTTCTTTAGCAAACCTGGGTCACAGTCAAAGTGACCATTTGGAATTGCATTTTAAGCTAATGATCTCAGTCTCATATAATTCTATTTTTATTTTGTTGTTCAGTTTTACTTTTTATTTTGGATAATTTCAAACACACAGCATACCCTATAAATACATGTTCAATACTGGTTTTTTTAGTAATAGTCATAAATTTGAAAATCCTAATCACATATATACTATATTTATAGGATTTCTTTAGGACTATTATTTTCTATTTTCTTTGGTATCTGATAAGATTTAATTGGCCTTCTTCTCTTGTTTATTTCATAGAGATAAAATAAGGAATGCATGCTGGGTTTCCCAAAGCAATAACTTTTCCATACAGGCAACAGGAATAACTCAAAAGAATAGGTAAATAATCTTAGAATTTTCCAATATCAGTAAGTAATTGTAACATAATGAACTGAAAGTTTATTTTCTCAAAATAGTCTTGATTTCAGAAATATTCTAATTTATAAACATTGAAAGGGAATAAACCTTCTCAAGGCATTATTCAATCATGAGCTTAATTGAGGTTTTAGTTGTTGGGGAATCTCAGACTGGTTAAAACCCAAGGCTTCCAAGCTGGGGTTCACATATCTCTGGAAGTACCCAGGCTTTCCAAGGGACAAGTGAATATGAATGTGACCAGACAATCTATTTTCCAGTTCCCACCTTCCTTAGGTACTCACTTCCAAAACTGACTTACTTGTCCCTGAAGTGTCTGTGTTGAAGGTTCAGTCACAGCTAGCTTCTAGGGCATGGAATCTGTGTGGTAGTATGGGCCCTGGGCTTGCTTTAATGCTGTCTCTCACCATCTTGAGAGTCTTAATAATTCTGTAAAAATTTAATTATAAATATTTATTAATTACATTTCCACTTGGCAATGAACCCCTCATATTATGCAGCTGGTCCCGTACTCAAGCCTCACTCTCTTTCTGCATTCCTAGAACCCCTCTTTCCAATAACTAATTTCCCATTTGAGAAAAAGAAAGTTGTATCTTATACTTATCAACCTTCCTAAAACGCATTGCCCTGGAAGAGGATGAAGTGGAGAATGTCAAAACCTCTTGGCAGCAAATACAGAGACAATTTAAAATATTGATTAAAGCCTAAATGGGACACCTTGTTTTTCTCTACATGTAGTTCCTTAAGGTTGAAATTTGATTTTATAAGGTTAAGATTGTGTCAGTTGTATAAATATTCTGAATTCCTAAAGCAATGTCAACTTTTATTCTTACCCTCACTGAGGAGGACCCCATGCAGGCAAAGCTGACAACTCTGAAAGGAGCAACAACTAATTCTACCCTTGTGGTCAGCTCTGGCTCTGAGCCTTACCATCTAACCTGCCCCTCCTATCCACCTTCTTACTTAGCTCGGTGAGCATTCTAATTCAGAATTAAGATGCTTGACTTGAGGTTGAGTACTAACATAAGCATTCACAAAGGAAAGCTGAAATCAGACATTTTTTAAAGGACTTAAGTCAGATGTATCTGAAGCTGATAATTGGAACCTGATTAATTCTTACCAAGCTATTTTTCATAAATTGAATGAAGTATATCTGAAGTTCTAATCATTTTATTAAAAATATAATAGTTAAAGGAAAAAAATGAATATCACTGCCCTCACATGGAGCTTAACTAGCAAGGGAAGATGAATTTATAAAAATAAATAAATATAATAATAATTAAATTATGTTCGTTGCTACAAATAATAAATGTCAAGAAAACAAAAATCAAAGGTAGAATATGGCAATTATGGGTTGGGTATATAACTTATGAGGGAATTAAAATATTAAATAAAAAAATACTGGACCACATTCAGATGATTTGACAGATCAAATATTTATTTAAAGTATTATTTTGGCTAAAATGCTATAAATTAATAACATTTACATTTTCCCATCTCTTTCTGAACATATCGTGTTAAGTGTGGTACCTCCAAGTGATGAGAGTGGTCACAAATTATAGTCATTTACAAAGTCATATTAATACCTTTGTTAATGATATTCCCAGAAGATGAATACTCCACTATGTAATAAAACCTTTTGGAAATCAGCAGTTTTTAATTTTCAAACAATTTGAAGAAAGTCCTAGTTGAATAGCTAGCTTATAAGCCACTATAAGTAACTTTTGAAGAACACCAAACTACTTATTGTCATACAACACAGAGGTTCAAAGAATAGAGTGGTACTACCATTAACAAATCTTTCCATTCCTATTTAGTTATTGATAGGAACAGTTTAATGCACTCCTATGTATATATCACCCATCTTTGTACCTTCCTTGTTTCTCTTTCTCATACAATTTCCAGATTGTGGGGACCAGTTTCTTTTCTCAAGCTTTTCACTCTTATAGTGTACATGCATTCTCAAAATAATCCCAATTACTTTAACATTCAGTTCTCACCTCCTGGTAGATGTGTTCTAAATGTAACCTATGGTAGTATTAGCAACACTCTGAACTGCAATGTATTATCAGCAATGATGCACTGATATTGGTAACTCAAAGTGTTCAAACTCTTATTCTCCAAACAAAAGTATTCCTTCTTCATAGTTTACTACAATTGTTTTTCCATTCTATAAGTAACAGTAGTAGGAAAATTTTCTTTAATTTTCTTTCTTTTCTATACTCTATCATTGATTTTTGTCTTCATACAAATCTCTGAGCATTTATGCTTTGGGGAAAATATGCACAGAAAAGTAGGAAAAACTACTCAGTAGATGAATATTACTCCTCTCTTCAACTGATGCCTATCTACTCAATAGGGAGCTTTAGAACCGATGTGTAGTTCACACTTTAAGGAATATTATGTAATGTGGATTTTGTACTAGTCCTGAAATAAAACCTCTTGTAATTATCCATTCCATAGTAAAATATAGATGAGCTAAAAACCATCTGCTAAATATTTCAAATAAAGAGTCATTTGTTGAAGCTCAAATCTAGACGATAGCCAGGTGCAATGGCATGCATCTATAATCCCAGATACTTGGAAAGCTGAGGAAGGAGGATTACAAGGTAGAGGCCAGTATGGGAAACTTAGGGAGACTCTGTCTCAAAATAAAAGGGCTGAGGGTGTAGGTGGGTGCTAGAGTGCTTGCCTAGAATTCGTGAGGCCCTAGGTTAGATCACCAGTACCAAAAAGGAGAAGGAGATAAAAAGGAAAGAACTTCTTAACATCTTGTTTAGATGTCTTTCAAACTAAGATCCTATATCTCCTTCACTATGAAGATATATAAAGTGTTCATAAAACAACTATGAAATCTTTCCAGTCAATGAAATGTATATTTTGAGAAAATATCTTTATTAAAATGGCAAAGTATAGCTGGGCGTGGTAGCGCACGCTTGTAATCCCAGCATTTGGGAGGCTGAGACCGGAGGATCCGGGTTCGTGGCCAGCCTCAGCTACCTAGTGAGGCACTCCGCAACTTAGTGACACTCGGTTTCAAGATAAAGAATAAAAAATAGGGCTGGGGGTATAGCTCGGAGATAGAATGCCCCTGAGTTCAATCCCCAGTACCGCTAAATAAATAAATAAATAAATAAATAAATAAATAAATAAATAAATAAATAAATAAATAAATAAATAAAATGGCAAAGTATATTGTTTAAAGTGATACTGTCGTGGGATAATGCGGTCCCACTCGTGGGTCCTTGGCCTCCGTGATAAAAAGAATTTTAACACGTGCCAGTCGGGGACAAAAGGCAGGTATTTATTTAGGGAAACAAGGGACTCAGCAAAACAGGTAAGTGGAGATCTTCCCAGCCATGCGGGCAAAAAGAGGGCGGAAGAGAGGAAGCGGGCCTTTTTTTATAAACTTTCAAGAGGGGCGGGCACAGAAGCAGTCTGGACCTCCTCGTTTCTCAGGTATTGGTGGTTGATAGGTAGGCGTTCCAAGTTGGATCCTCCTCCTTTCTCAGGTTTCGAAGATGGGAGGTCGCTGAAGTCTGGCCTTTGTCCAAAAAGGATTTCTGGTGAGGGCAGGGTCTATGAACTCTCCAGATTTTAAAGCTATATTTTTCCTTTCCTTCCCAATGTCTCCTTCCTGCCTAGATTTTAATTCTTTCTACTCTACCTCATCAATACTATTTTGAAATAGTTTCTCTTTATTAACTATGTTTACCAGAGAATATATCATATCCTTAGCCAATATAATTAATAAAACTTTGTTAAGTCTGTATTCAATGTACAGAGAATTATCTACTCTATGCCAAAATGGATACCACTTAGAATTACTTATAAAAATTATTTCCCACAAGCCAGGCATGGTGGCGCACTCTTGTAATCCCAGCATTCAGGAGGCTGAGACCAGAGGATCCAGGTTCGCGGCCAGCCTCAGCTATCTAGTGAGGCACTCCACAACTTAGTGAGACCTGGTTTCAAAATAAAGTAAAAAATAGGGCTGGGGGTATAGCTCGGAGGTAGAATGCCCCTGAGTTCAATCCCCCGTACCGAAAAAAAAAAATTATTTCCAACAAATTAAATATTTTAAAATTAACAAGAATAAATTAAGA
Source organism: Graphiurus murinus (assembly GCA_004027655.1). Classification (NCBI taxonomy): domain Eukaryota; kingdom Metazoa; phylum Chordata; class Mammalia; order Rodentia; family Gliridae; genus Graphiurus; species Graphiurus murinus. The sequence goes on from PVLC010029081.1 coordinate 20,306, forward strand.
ATGATAAATGAAGTGTGCCTTTAAGTTAAAACAAAAGGGATAGAAGATAAATATTGCAAACCTATGTCATCAAAAATCTTGGCTAGTTGGACAGGGTGGTGCATGCCTATAATCCCAGTACTTGGGAGGCTGAGATAGGA
>PVLC010029082.1:0-20464 GCA_004027655.1 Graphiurus murinus
CTGTGCTTTTTTATACCTATATAGTTTACTGAAAGAAATAATTCTGACTTAACAGCAAAATGGAATGTGACATAAATATGATTTAAAAACAAGTTTCTGCAGAAAAGGCATTCAATAATGATCAAAAGTGCTGCCATATTATAGAAATATAATGTTTGACTCAAGGTTGTCATTTAGGCTAATGTTTTCTTTCCTTCCTTAGTCAATCCAGGTCTCTTTCTCTCTCTCTCTCAAGAGGACTTCATAGTGCTTAATTGATCTTCACAGAGTGTCTTATGCTCTGAAAACATAGTGCAATGGATTGGGGATTGCAATTAGAACTACACTGACTTTTACTATAGCTTTCATCCATGCAGGTAGCCTAAACACCTTTGTGTTTTAAATATCAACTTGGTACAGAAGAATTAAGATCAACACATTTGACAGTATTACTGACTGATCTCATTTAGAAATAAAATCGAGACTCAAGTGTTTTAAATTGAGTATTCCTTTCAACAATTCTCTTGAACATATATAAGAGACACTTTTATAACCACCACAAAATGACCTTTGGAAGAAAGCACTCAACATGCTGTGTGAGTATCTCTTTTGTTAATAGGAACCAAGCAGCTAAATAATGCAATTGACTTGAAAAAAAAAAAAAATGACTTTGTTGTGTGATCTAGAGAAGGCTTTCCAATTTGTTCTCAGAGAAAAGTATCTAATTTTATTTGAGAATGTATTATTTATCTCTTCTATGTCTATGAAATTTCAGATTATATTTAAGATCAAACATCTTGTTTACAGGTATATTAAGTTCCTGGAGAAGTGATAATATATGTTCATATAAATTTTATATAAACAATAGAAATTACTTAAGCAATGCATGTTTTCACTAATTCTTAGAGCTTAATTTGACCACCTCATTTAGATGGAAAATTATCAATCAAATATTATTAACCAGATATTATTGACATCATTTTTTTAAAAATTCTATTTGAATCACAGATAACTGTGTGATAGCTGATTTGTTTTCAAATGTAGGTTTAGCCACAGACCATTACAATTATATCCAGTAGTTTTTAACTGTCTGCGATTAGTCAATAAGACAGTATAAGGAAGATGAATAATTTTGTTTACAAAATGTAGGAAAATCACCTAGACATATCATGAGAATACATAGTCAAGGACTGCAATGGTAAGAGATTAATAAAATAATCAAGACTAACACTATCCCATTATTTTATTTTAAACATAAGCAAACTGAGAAAACTAAGATCACTGAAGTTACACAAGTGGGTTCAGTAACCCATCATGAAGTTAATGTTCAGCTCTGTGTTTCTCATGTGGGCTTTTCTGTCTGGGCTTTTCTCTAGTCACAGTGCTTATTTCACATATAGGCAATTATTAAAGAATAAGTTCATTTTAGAAAGAAAAGAGAAAATTAGTTACATCTTCAAAGTACTTCTCCAGGAGAAATAATTCCTATAACATATGCATTGTTTCTTCCACTGCTGCATATATTTAGAACTTAAAATGTTTAATTGTTGATATCAAATGTATGTATCCAAAAACCATGTGATTGTAAACTTAATATTTAGATGAATGAGAGAGAAGTATGCTGCACTTTTGAGGTAAAAGAAAACATATATAGCAATTTGTATCTCTAAGTGTGATTAAAATAATAAAGTAGCACTTTCTCTATAACAAAGGAGTCTTGGAGCTAGACTAAAGAATGTGTCATTTACAGAGCTTGATTCCTAGTAGCCAACCGAGTGTCTAAAGAGTGTTTATATTACAACATGGCTTTAGTTCTGTGTAACATTAGGTGATGGAAAATTCAATATAGACATGAAATATGACTAGAGTAATGAAATGATTTGACATTAGCTAAAAATAATTTGCATCGCCTGGTATCATCTGCCTCTATTCTGCCTTTTCAATTATACTGAATTACTGTCTTCTATTCATAGATTCCTTTAATACTTAATATCATGCTTTTATAAAACAGCTCCACAAAATTGAGACTTTATGAAGAACAAAGTTCCTTACTGGTTCATAAAATCATTATCTGTAGTAACTTGTTATCAGGTAAAGAAATTATTTCAAAATCACGTTCTGAAATTCATGTTTTTCAATTCCCAGAAAAAAAAATTTTTCTTACTATCTTATAAAATCATTATATGTAGTAACTTGTTATCAGGTAAATAAATTATTTCAAAATTATGTTCTGAAAAGCTATTTAAATTAAATCATCCAAGCTACTAGGGAGGTTGAAGCAGCTAAAGGACAGCCTAGGTAACTTAGGGAGAACCTGTCTCAGTAAAATAAAAAGGGCTGGGGATGTGGCTCAGTGGTATAGGACTCACCTAGCATGTGCAAAACCTTATTTATTTTGGGGGTTCTCTACCTCTGAGCTACACCCCATCCCTTTTTACTTTATTTTGAAAGTCTTCCTAAGTTATTGCACCCTAACCTTGAACCTGGATTCTATCCTTTAGTCTCAGCTTCCTAAGTACTAGGATTACAGGCTTCTACCACTGTGTCTAGCTCCCTATGGTGTTTATATTTTGAAAAAAAAATAACTATGTGAGCAGTTATCATAAACTTTATATGCTTATCAGAAAAAGAACTAAATTGATAATTTCCTACATGTTATTATTTAGGCATGCTTTAATATAAATATGTATGTAAAATTTATGTTTATCTGTATCTTTTAATTATTTTAGAAATATCATCTGACAGAGGACTAAAATCTAGAGAATAAAAAGCACTTAAAAGATTTAACAGTAAGCCGGGCGTGGTGGCGCATGCTTGTAATCCCAGCATTCGGGAGACTGAGACAGGAGGATCCGGGTTCGCGGCCAGCCTCAGCTACCTAGTGAGGCACTCTGCAACTTAGTGAGACTCGGTTTCAAAATAAAGAATAAAAAATAGGGCTGGGGGTATAGCTCGGAGGTAGAATGCCCCTGAGTTCAATCCCCAGTACCGCAAAAAAAAAAAAAAAAAAGATTTAACAGTAAAAGAACAACTAACCAAATCAAGAAATGGGCAACTGAATTAAATTGGCACTTTACAAAAGAAGAAATTAAAACAACTAATAAATCTATGAAGAAATATTCAACATCAGCAGCAGTCAGGGAGATGCAAATCAAAATTACACTGAGATTCCATCTAACCCCAATTAGAATGACAATCATCAAGAAGTCAAACAACACTAAATGCTGGTGAGGATGTGGGGAAATAGGAACTCTTCTACACTGTTGGTGGGAATGCAAATTATTGCAGCCACTTTGGAGATCAGTGTGAACATTCCTCAGAAAACTGGAAATGGATCCACCATGTGACCCAGCTATACTACTCCTGAGTATATTTCCAAAGGGACTGAAATCAGAATATTATAGTAATGCTTGTATATGCATGTTGACAGCAGCACAATTTACAATAGCCAAACTATGGAACCAACCTAGGTGTCAATCAACAGATGAACAGATAACAAAATTATGGGATATACACACAATGGAATTCTACTCAGCAATAAAGAAGAACAAAATTATATCATTTGCTGGAAAATGGGTGGAACTGAAAAATATTATGTTAAATGATGTCACAGAAAGTAAGGGATCATATGTTTTCTTTCATATGCAGAACCTAGGGAGAAATCAGGATACCAGGATACCATTTTATATGTAATGGAAGAGAAATACTAGTGGAGTAATAAAGGTGGTCAAAAGGAGGGGCAGAGAGGGATAATTAATGAAAGAAACACTTCCATTGACTTTATGTATCTGTTTGAGAATACCAACGCCAATTTAATATCAGTGATAGAGAAGGGTGGAGAGTAGGGAAGGAGCTGGCGGAAAGTCCAGCAAGTGCTGTGTGCACATATTTCACTATCATTATGAAGTATATTATGATGTGAAACTATAATGCACAAATAAAAGTATTTTTAAAAAATAAAGAATCAAAGAATAAAAAAAGGAAATAGTCAATCACACATGTTATGCTGCTATGACTAAATTCACATTACAGATGCTGGTACCCTCACTGAATATATCTGTGAGCTGTAACATAGGACTCACCCTCAAGACATACTGAGATTTCCCTTGAGTGCTTTACCTATCAACATTTACTTTTAACAAGCTGAGACTGTCACCGATATGAGCTGCCATATTTCATTTCATAAGAAACATATTTTGGACATTTCTATATTAATTATTGGTGCAAAAGAACCAACCTTTCTTTATACAAATATATATTTATATGTATACAAATATAATATATGTAGTATATATGTGTATATAATATGTGTGTATAAATAGATAAGGGCTTTTAAAAAATTAACCATCACACTGTATCATTTTCTACTGTATGTTATATCATAAATGGGTCAGAAATCTAGTCCTGGGCCTCTTTGTACATTTGTACATTTTCAGCATTAGCTATTTTTTTTACTGAGAACTACATATGATTTGGTTTTCCTTTCATGTCAACAGCACACAAATATGAAGAAATCACATCAGTATTGATTTACAACTTAGATAATTACAGATGAATATGTGAGAAAGCTTTCTAATAGAAATCTGTCAGTCAACTCCCTGTCCAACTTTCTCATTATGTGTTTGCTGAAACTATATGATGGAATTTGTCTGGTGACATTTCAGGGATAGTGACTTTGATTTCCAAGGAAATGTTTCAGGTTCATTTCATTACCTTAGAAAAGTAAAAGCAAATTTGCCTTATAAAAAGCAATTACTTCTTAGCTGACCAGTGCACAATAGCAATATAAGAGAGATTTCTCATTCCACTATTCAAATCCTGAACCAGCAAACTTGTGTTTGATTTTGCTTTAAGCCAATTTTACCGTGTTTGAATTGCAAAAGCATTTAATCTTCATAAAGTAGGTTATTATAATGGAGATCATATTGTAGTGGTCTGGAATACCAGCAAAGAGACAATAAAGTATTGGTTTTTTTTATAGTGTTTATGGCATTTAAAAAGTAATATTTGACAGGAGATATTTATGTACATCTTAACTAGTGCAAAGAAAATATTTTAAATTGACATTGCACTATTATTTGCTTCTGCAGTTATACATCTATTTATTTCAAATACTAGTTTTATGAATTTTAAGTGAGGAGCCTGGAAAAATTTCAACTTTGCAAACAATGTAATTACTATTGTGAATAAAATGTAGAAAAACCTAAGATTTATTATTTTTATTTATTGCAACAATTTATATTTTACTATTAATAAAGACTTTCATAAAAGTATTTTAAATTTAAATTATGTTTCATACAATTATAAAAATAGAAATAAATATCATGAGCCTGATTTTCATTCAGTATTTTCAGGAATAAGACTTAGATTAAAACTTCTAATCATAATGTGGAAAAAACTAAGGAAAAAATAGTTAAGGAATAGGCTAAACAAGATTCTATTTTGTTTTTAGTCCTGCATAACAGCACCATATAAACTTATGTTCCAATATAAATCCTTATTATAAAAAAATGAAGTGAGAGAAAAAATAGGAACAAATAAAAAATAATAAAGTTCAGAGAAAAGTATTTCTAAATTCAAATGTACTTTAAATGCATAACAATGAAACTAATAAAGATCATGGTAAAAAGACAAATTTTAGAATTATGAATAATATAAATTATGTACACATTTATTTGAGATTGTCAAAATATTGAGGACAGAAGAGAAGAACATGTTACATTTTCTGCTAAAATGCATTAGTACCTTTAGTATTAAAATTTGATATAGTAGCATATTTAAATACCGCCCTGAGTTAATAAATTATTTAAAAATCCAGTTCAATATTATTGTGCTTAGAGCAAAAACCCATCTCTCTCTCTCTCTCTCTCTCTCTCTCTCTCTCTCTCTCTCTCTCTCGTGTCAATGGAATTTTAATAAATTTTTATACATTGAATAAATATCAACAAACTTTGTAGAGTTGAAAAGTCTGTCATTAAATGAATAAGTCTAATGGGTTGTGTTGTATCTGTGTAGGAAACAACAACAAAAATGTTTAAAATTGTATATGAATGGTACAAGAAAATTGGAAAGAAAAAAAACAGAAATCAGTACTAAGTCATGTATGTGTACAAATGGAGAGCATTTAATTCAGCAAATGGGATATGATAAGCCCAACAGGATAAAAGAAAATGAAAATAACATAGTGAAGTGCCAGTGGAAAAACATGAGAGGAGAGCTTGAGTAAAACAAGAGAGACTCATGATCAATTGGAATACATGGGAAAAGCACATGGGATACACACAGATTTAAAAAAAAAAAAATGTTAATGGGTAGAAATGAAGTTTACAATCGAAATTCCAAATTAAAACTAATATTTACCTTTGTATGTACTTACTTTGGTCACAAAGTTAGATTTACTTTAAGATAGTATTTAGAAACCTGGAAAGTTGTATAAAATTAACTGAGAGGTAAATTTCTGAGGAATGTCTCTTCTTTTTTCTTTATAAAGAAAGTATGGTATTATTAAATATAATGTATTTCATGTTTTTTTTTAGTTACTGAGGCATTATAAATAATGTTCATAAAATGTGCATACACACTCCAATAGTGGTGTTTTAAGTGATAACTCATCACTTCTTTGTGACTTAATCTCAAATCATTCAGCTTCCAAAGATTTAAATCCACTAAAGTTATACTCTAAACTCTGCTGCCCTAGTTACCTCAATGATTCTGCATTACTAAACATTTCCTATATAGGATACATTCTAATGCTCTGAAGACTTTGCTCCCAATTTTCCCTTTGCTTAACATGCTTTTAAATGACACATCAAATATTGCTTTCTGCCTGGTGTGGTGGCTCACACTTATCTCAGCAACTCCCTAGGCTGAAGTGGGAGGATTATAAATTCAAGGCCAGTCTTAGTGACACAGACACTATTTCAAAATATATAAAGGACTGGGAATGAAACTCAGTGGTAAAGTTCCCTGGGTTCAGTCTCCAGTAGCGCACACACACACACACACACACACAGAATTCCTTCTTTCTTGCCAGGCATGGTGGCGCACACTTGTAATCCCAGTACTCAGGAGGCTGAGACAGGAGGATTGCAGGTTAGAAGCCAGTCTCAGCAACTTAGTGAGGCCCTCTGCAACTTAGTGAGACCCTGTTTCCATGTTAAATATAAAATAGGGCTTGGGGTGTAGCCCAGAGGTAGAATGCCCATGGGTTCCATCCCCAGTACCACAAAAATTAAAAAAAAAAAAATTACTTCTTTCTTAATCTCTGCCTCTTTTTACTAGGTAGGACTAATTGTTCCACATCTATGTTCATTAAATTTTCTAAATATATCTTTTGCACAACATTTTAAAACGGTCAGAGATTTTCTTGTTTGATATTATGTCTTCAGCACCTACCACAAAGCCCAATGTACATTACCATAAATGATGTGATAACTATAGAAGATAACTTTTAGAAAAATAATTTCTAATGAACAGTCTAAGATAATTTACTATATGTTTGCGACTAAGGTGTTTACATTGATTGCTCAATTATTTTAACAGTTCTATAGAAATGATATTATTATTTTCTCCACTTTGTCATTGAGGAAACCAAGATAAAAAGAAGTGTAACTTATCTAAAGATGTTTGATGAATATGGATACAGCTCAGAAAGTAGTCAAAATGAATTGTCTTTCCTCTGAGATTGAATTTAGTTCAATATAACTAAAAAAGAACTATATCTTTAAGTTTGAAAACACTTATTACAAGTGAGGCTCCTTAATAATTCTTCAAACCCATTTGGGGAAAAACATAACCAATTTTCTAAAAGTGACTTTCCTAGGATGAGTTTAGGCATTTCATTTGAACATAACTTAACCAGCTTTGTTCATGCTATGATTTTTTTATTTATTTATTTATTTTTACTTTCCTAAATGTCATTTCATTTGCTGCCCTGGTTACCTCAATAATTCTTCTTATAAAAAATTTAAAAAATAAATAACAGAAAACAAAGGTGCTGCTTTACTATGAATACCTGTATTAACAGCAAGGGCTGATTCACATCTCTCAAATAAGCAGGTCCAGAATTTTGAAATCTGGACTCTTGTATCTGTCGTCTCCAAATCATATCAATACCTCCAACTTATAACCTTAGTTTGAAATGAGTAGCTCCTTTACATTTATTACATTGGTACCATAATTCATAAGTCTACAAATATAACATGATGAATAACTATTTTCAGATGCCTATGGAATTAAGTGCCTTTTTTCTTTATTTTTAGTGTCACAGGCTACACTTGGAGAAAGAAATAAAATATAGTTAATTTTAATGGACATTGCTTATATTTTCTACTCATCAAGAGATACTGAATCACCTAACGCTAAAGGAGAGGAGTGTAGAAAATAGAGACTTTTAAGTTACCAGTGTGTTAAGAGAGGGAACTCTTTAGCTCAAGACTTTTGTAAAAAAGAAAGAAAATTCTACCAGAAAATGCTATATGTTAACAGTCACAAATGTTAAAATGTAGAAATATAGAAAAGTTGCCTTTGAGGGCTACACTGTTTCCTTTTTGAAATGATGTAATATTATATTGAAATAGTTAACAACCACATAAATCAGAAAGCTTATTCAATATGACACTTTTATGATTTCTAAAATTATGTATGTTCCAAATATCAAAGCTTCTATTGTAGAAAGGCATTATGTTCCATCTAATTGCCAGTCATTTTAAAATATCTTTTCAAAGAAGAGCTGCAGAAGTTTTCATATAATCAGTCAACTTAACCAACAAGAAGTTCTAATAGTTTGTAGTGTTCCACGCAACTGAGGTTGCATCCCACGCCACAAGGGGTAGAGCAAAGCGGACCAGCCGCTTAGTGCTTCGCTGTAGGGGCCAGGGCAAGCGAGAGGTAGAGTGTCATGGCCCAGCCCACCACCCTGGGGGTCGGGGAAGCCCCCCAAAAAACCAGCACTGGCCTGGAGTCCAGTCAGCAATCAGGCGGCTGGAACTCAACTTTATTGGAACATACAATAGATTATATGGGCAGGTCAGGTAGGGAGGTGAAGCTGGGGAGGGGGAGCCAATGGTAGCAGATCTCATCATCTATAGCTTCGGGGGAGGGAGGTAGGCCTTTCCTTGACCCACCCACCAGCTTCCCTAGGTCTGAGGGGTCAGATTTCACCAAGAAAGGTCAGAGCCTGTGAGTGTCCAATGCCACATAACATGAGCGATCCCTACAATAGTTTACTGAAATTTGTGTAAAATTGTACTCATTAAAACCTACATAAAAGGTTACAATTTAAAAAGAATATTTGCAGACAGCATTGGATTTAGAAACTAAACACTTTCTAACCAACATATGTGCACAACACAGACATAAATTAAATTTAAATACCTCAAGACAAATTATTTGCATAAAATAATTTTGAGATAAAATGTAGTACATACGATGAATGACAAATTATAGGAAACAATGCAATTCAACATTATTTGCTCAACAGTACAACCCAATTTCATAAGTTTTATTTAAAAATTTTTATTATAGCCACTAGCTGGTTACTACAAAAATGAAAACTAATTATTTGCATGAATTAATACCAGATAATCTATTTTCTTGACTATTTCCAACATTTTTTCTCTTGCTGATGCATCTATTCTTTGTCAGTTCAAAAATGTAGCCTCTGCCAGTCTCATTCAAGATTTTCTATCAACTCCTCTGAAAATAAAATGGCCATTATATTTCCCATTGCAAAATGACTTCAATCTATTGAAGTTCTTCTGAGAATTGAATTAAAATGGCACACATTACTGCAAGAATATGAAGGGAATAACAAAGAGCAAGGCAAGTGCAAATCTCCTGTTCAAGAGACCAGAGACAATATTAATGAGACAACTAGCAGTAGGAAGCCACAGAGAGGCCTTGGCATTAAGCCCTCTCTGATCTAAGACCAGGAATCAGAAGCTAAATAAGTAACCAACAAAAAAGATTTACAAAATGCAAACACAGACTTGAGCATGGTGGTGCACGCTTGTAATCCCAGTATTTGGGAGGCTGAGACAGGAAGATAACAGGTTCAAGGTCAGCCTCAGCAACAGTGAGATTTTCTTCAACCTACCGAGATCCTGTTTCAAAATAAAAATAAAATAAGGCTACTGCGGTGGTATAGCTTGGAGGTAGAATGCCCCTGGGCTCAATCCCCGTACCACAAGAAAAAAAAAAAAAAAAAAGCAAATGCAAAATTACAAATTTTAGCAGTCATGAGAAAGAGGTTCCCTTTGTTCCAACCTGACAATATGTTCTTATATTGCTTTTAATACTAGCTGCACTTTTTTTTGGGGGGGCGGGTACTGGAGACGGAACCCAGGTGCAATCTATACTACTAGCCTGATTTTTAAACAGGTTTTCAATAAGTTGTCCAGAAGGCTAGCCTTGAACCTGTGGAAAGTCCTGTCTCCATCTTGTCATATACTGAGATTATAGACATGAGCATACATACCTATACATTTTTTGGACTGGATATTGAACCCAGAGGCATTCTAGATTAAAACAACACTTCCAACCCAGCTCTATTTTTTTTTTTTTTTTTTTTTTGAAACAAGGTCTCACTTAGTTGCTGAGTTTGGCCTCAAATCTGAAATTCTCTTGTCTTAGCCTCCCAAATTACTGAGATTACAGGTACAAGCCACCAAGCCTAGTATATCTATACTTTTTAAGGATGAAGATTCAATCTCAGAAAACCTGGTTTGGTCTTTCATTTGGATTATTCATATGATAATATTTAGAAAGTAATTGAGTCAGTGGGCCACTATCAAGAGATTATAAGATTCTTAAGTAGATGCATGTTACATTGTGTGGGAGATTGAAATATCTCACCTTGATGCACTTTCCATTCAGCGATAACAATTATTTTGAACTGGTGGCAAATGAGAGTTAACCAATGCAGAAAAAAGGCTTTTAGTATTTCCCAATGTGATTAAAATCTGACATTCTGAATAATGAGGAATACTTTAAAGTTCCTTCTCCAGAAAAGTTTTATAGACATGAAAATGATGAAAAGTTGGTACAGAGATGGACTTGACCTGAACAAACAAATCTTACTTTATTTTTTCTCCCATCTATTTCCTCATAGTTTGCTGCCCTGAAAGCCTAAAACTCTCCTTCTTTGTCTTGATACTCCTCCAAAAATTATTTGTTCTTTGCTAAGATGTTATATAAACCCAAAGTCTAATCACTATTTCGAATTACTTATTGTGGAGGATTCTGGTGCATATGTGCTGCACACATTCTCTTTTCAATCTCTTTTTCATTTTTCATTCTAGTTTGCAGAGTGCTACCCAACAAAACTAAACCTAAGATAGATAGAGGGAAACTGTATAATTTTCAGCCATTTAATGTAACAGTTTAATATCATCCTCATCATGGGAGGTATCATGTTAAATATATCCTCTGTGACAACTCATCTTTATGATAATGAATGTTAAAGAGATAATGCAAATAATCTAGAAAAATGTCCTGATTGTATTAGTGAAATGATAGTGAAAGCCAAATTAAATAGCCAAACAAGTTTGAAAACAGAAGGTTAAAATCCAATTCCATTGACTAATTTTTTTTTTTCTGTTTCATTTAGACCACAACCCCTTCTCTACCACACTGGCAATCATTTTGTTCTAGCTTAGAATGAAACTACACTTCAATGCAATAGTGAAAAAGGATATAATAAAGGTAGCTTTGGTGAAAATTAATATATTGGCTATTCTACAATTTCAGTCTTTCAAATATAATAGATACCTAAGGAGATCTTTCTTTCTTGGTGGCTTAAATAACTATGAAACATTAGGTCTATACCCTGCTGATATTGTAATAGACTTTTGCTAAACCATTGCATAGTTTCAAAAGAACACTATCTCCTTTGACACTCTTTGAAATCAAAATAACAATTTTCTTTAGCTTCATTATTTTTCCTATGGAGTTACTGAAATTTAAAAGCATATTAACATATTTCAACTGTTAGTAAATTCTTTTTTGCTTTTTTTGATATAGAGAGTAATGAATATGCACCATGGTATTGAGGGATCCTGCAGTCATAAGCCAAAGAAGTATTCACTTATGATATTCAACTTTCCATTTGCATGTTGATCACACAGCTTGTAATATTTATATATGACTTATTTCTATAATTACAATGCTTCAGAGATCCATCCATGTTGATTTTGTGCAATTTTGAGCCATAACCCCAAAAGACACAATCTTGAATGCAATAATCTAGAATGCTGAAATCCCAAAATGTTCAGTCCTTAAAAATTATTTCTGAAAAAAAAATTAGAACTTAAAAGCATTTACTTACAGAAATACAAATGAATTTATCTGAGAAAAATATAAATGTGTAAAACACTTCATAGGCCACTTAATACAATGAAATAAGGAATAAGTAAACATAATTTTCCAAGCATAGACACTCATATATACTAAAAGGTAGTCACACAAGTATAATAGTTATGAGTGGATAAACCATGCTCATAAAGAAATAGACCAAAATCCAAAATGTATAAACACACATCACTATATTGGCAATTGTTTGTATCTAGAATTATAACTACAATAATCTGAAATACTACAATGTACAATCTTAGTCCTTTATGATATTACTCATAAACCACAGTGGGTTAACATTGCATATGCAGTTACCCCAAAACCTGAGATATTGAGAAATTTTATCTCTCACAAAGATGAATGTACAAAAAGCACATCTCCTTATTCAAGGAGAAAATGTCAATGTTTTTGCACATACATAAAGCTAAAGCTTTCCGATAAAGTCAATGTTGTGATAATGCCTTTTAATGGAGACAAATTTGACCCTAAAATGCATAATATACATGGAAACTATGTAAAAGTCTTTACATAATTTATGCCTCCACTATTGGAAATTATATATAGATGAAATGTATAATATAGTGAATTATTAAAAAAAATAATGCTGACAATTTAAAGTAGTCAAAAAAAGGAGAAGCAAATATAAATGAACAAAAAATTAAAAACCCAAAACCAAACTCCCAAAATGATTGTATTCACGTTCATTTTTTACATGACACTGTTCATCTATAAATTCTAATATGATTCTATGTAGAGCAACATGAAATTCTCCATTAAATTTTTCTGTATTTTAAGCAATGCTTCCTGTTGTTTTGGGCACATGGAAATACATTTTACATATACTCATACATGGACCACTGACTTGGTGTAGATAATATTATTAATCTAAGAGCAACATTACCATTGCATAAGTGCCTTCTTACCCTACTTTGCATATAATTATTTTCAAACCAATCACTTCACTGGTTTCTTAAGACAAATGTCCCTTCAATTCACTAAAAGCTCCTAGAATTTTGTTAGTTAGAACTGATGCTAAAGTAAGCACTGGATGCATGTTTAGATTGACGTTATTGTCATTACCATATCTCACCACCAATATCTTTTCCAGAATTTGGCATTCTACCTATCTTATAAAGCCTATATAATTATTAGTCATTATTATTATTTTCATGGGAATTACAAGTTTGGGGATTGTGGTTTTCAAGATTTCAACATTTAGAATTTTAAATTTTGGGGATTATAATTTTTGTAATTTTAGAATTTAGATCTTCCAGTTCACCATTTAAGTTTATAGTATTCTAAATTATGATTGGTGCCATTTTTTGCATCAGTTGCTAGTATATTTTGTTGCTAAAAACTATTACATTACATGGGCACAGCACAATATTTCATTCAATTCTTAAAAAATTTTAGATATAATTTTGTTTCAATTTTTACTGTTACAAATAAAACTACTAAGTGCATTTGTGCAGAATACTTTGTGCAAGCATTTAATCTTTTTAAAATGTTATGTTTGTTTTCATGGATTTTTTTCTATTTTAGTTTTGCATTTTCTTAATTTTTGCTTCTTATTACTTGTTTTCTAGCTCATTTAAGGTATCTTTTGCTCTTTTACCTCCAGCTTTAGACTGGAATGAATTTTAAATCTCTCTAATTTTCTAAAATGTTTATTTAATGTTTTGATATCTTTCTAAGTATTCCTTTGACTATATCCACAATTTTAATATTCCAGATTATTACTTGTATTCATTTTATTATAATTTCTATTTAGCTAGCAATTTTTTTCTATGAAACAATGGAATTTTCTTTCAAGTAATCTGAATTCTATTCCACTGACTGATATGTCTCTCAGTGTGCTAGTATCACACCTTTCTGATACTCTTGCACTATAGTAAGTTTTGAAATAGAGAAGTATTAATCCTGCTACTACTTCTTTGTCAGAAATATTCCACTATTTTTAGACACTTATAATGTCCTGTCAACTTCATAATCAACTTGTAAATGTACAGCTTTTTTGGCTGTATTATTTCCCAGTAATTTCCTGAAAACGAGTTGGCCTACAGATTATCCTGAATCCCAATTATGTATCACCACAATGGTCCTGTTTTTGAGAATGTTCTTTGGGTTAACTTTCTTCATGCTCTTTTGCAACTGAGGTCATTTTATTGGAAGAAAATTATAAGCTCTCTGTTGTATTATCTGTTTCTCTCTCCAGGCAAAATTTATATTCTAGGACTTTGGAGTTGGAAGTAAAGATAGAAGAAATGTTTTATTTTGTTGTTTGTTTGTTTGTTTACTGACACCCCTACTACAACCTAAGCAATTAATACAGTGGTGTCAAGAGACTGAAGTCATTGCAGGTTCCTTTCCTGGTGAGAAAATAGAAAAATAATGATCATGTTTCCAGTATCATAAGTGTACTCTATCTAGGGTAGACTCTCCCTTTGAATGGGAGAAGGAAGCTCCCCTATCTCAATTGCATTAACTGGGAACTAGCTTCAGCAGCAAGTAGCAGTAGGAATCATTAAGAAAATATTTGGCATTCTACTACTTCTGGGAAGAGAGTCCTATGGCTATGTGAGCTAAGAGACCCTTCTTAAAAATAAGACTCTTCCTCTCTTCTTTTCTTCTTCTTCTTTTTTTTTTGACTACTGGTTTAGACGTAGAACCAGTATTGCTATTTTTGCTGTATTTTCTTGCTGGCTTTGAATATTTGGTAATGTTTATTCTACGATAGATTCATTAACTTTTTATTATTGTATAACAAATCACAAAACTAGCCACTGAGGCTGGTCTTGAACTTGAGATCCTCTTGTCTCAGCCTCCCAACCACTGGGATTACAGGAGTGTGCAACCACAGTTGGCTTTTAATGAATTATCATAGATATTTTTGAATAGATAATCACTTGCTATTCATCCTAGGACCCTTTCTTGATATTTTAAACGGTTCTTTTTTTAATAGTTCTTGGCAATTCCACTAAGGAGAAGCTCAGCTCAGCATAGTCCCTCATACTGTCATGCTGGGCATTGATCCTCTGTACGTTTTTTTTCCCCATGTACTTGGGGATTTTGAGGCAACTTTCTGTCTTTTATTTAAATATATATTTGTTATCCAAAAAATGCTCTTAGAAAAACTCATCATTTAAATTTATTGATATTTGCAATCGGCTGATCAATAATGCAGTCTATTTTAGTAAATTTTTTCTTATGAACTTTAAAAAGTGTCTTTTTCTATAGTTGGATAAAATGTTCCATAAATATCAAGTTGGTCATTAATATTATTCAAGTCTTCTTGTTATGCCCTCTAAATTAAATCATAATTAAATCATTATGAACTGAACCCCTTCATTCTTGGTAATATGATTTTTTCTTTCTACTTTTTCTTAAAATTTATATGTTCTTTTTCTCTCTTTTTACTAGTGTTAGTATAGTATATCATTTTATTCCATGGATATTTTTAAAAAATCATCATCCTTATATGTAAAAGGTGTTTTTCTCTGTGTGTTTTTTAATAGATGGCATATAGTTGGTTCGTTTTAAAAAAAGACATCACTAATTAGACATATCCAATCTATTGTCCTGTACTTTTAACTAGTATCCTTTCCGCTTTCTACATGTGATATGATAGTTATGGTTCTCTTTAACTCACTATTTTTGTTTATTTCAATTATGTATGCAGCATATTTGACAAATCTTATGATATTTCAGACCCATATGATGTCCAGTAATATATTTTATCTTATATGAGTGAATAATGTAACAATAACACCGAAAATTATCTTTATATGTAAAATTGAAGACATTAGATGGTTAAATGTATGATTTACTAGTAGTAAATAAATCTTGTTAACATATTATCAAAGGCAAACCTATTTTCCAAAACATTATTATATTTAATAATGATAGTGTTTCAATGTAAAGCAAAATCATACTAAATCAAAAAGTAAACACTGCATTAAAATTAAAATAAATTTTAATTATATATATATATATACATATATGTATGTATATATATATATATATATAATTTTTGAGATTTTTATAAACCAAAACGGAAACTGCCTAAGGAGCAGTGACATAAAATGTATCAATATATCATCTATTGCAAAAGTCAGAAAATAAGCCAATATACTCCCTAAATCTTGCGATATTGCTAAATATGCAATTGCATCTAAAAAATAGAATTTGGAAAAAGTGATGGTTTAGGCACATCATTAATTGCGTTTTAGATGACTAGAAAAAGAGTGCTCTGTTGACCTTAAAGAAGAAAGTGTCCAGGACCTGAGATGGCCTGTGAGAGAGGCATATGGCAAGGAACTGAGAGCAACCCCAGCTGTCAGTGAGCAAGGCAATGAGATCTCCATCCTAAAATTTCACGATACTAAATTCTGCTCACAACCATGTGTGCTTGAAGTAAGACTCCAAGCTTCAGAGAGGAATGTATCTCTGTAGACACCTTAATTTCAGTTTGTTGAGGCCCTTAAAAGATAACAAAATTAATCTGTGTCTGGACTCTTGATGAACAGAAACTGCTATAATAAATATGTATTGTTTAAGTGGATAATTTTGTGGTTTGTTATACAATAATAAAAAATTAATGCATCCATAGTTAAATAAATGTCACCAAATATTAAAGCCAGCAAGAAAATACAACAAAAATAGCAATAAATATAACTGAATGACCAAAAATATACCTTTGATCTTAAAAAAAAAAAAAACCAAAGCCTGGAATGATGTCACAAGCTTATAATTCCAGTATTTGGGAGGCTGAGACAGGAAGATGGCAGGTGAGGACAGCCTCAGCAATGTAACAAGACTCCCAGCAATCCACCAAGACCCTGTTTCAAAACAAAAAAATAAAAAGGACTGGAGATGTATTTGTACATGTCTGTTATTTATATACTTATATAGCTATATTATGCTTATATTTTATTATTATGACTAAAATTTTGAAATTTTGCCTTTATAATTATTTTAGCAGAACAAATGTGTTTTATTTTATGGTCATTTGTATACAAAGTTTATTCCTTGTCATTCATAAGTTCCTGAGCGGATGAGAAGTAAGAAGTCATTTTGGTCATTTGCTCAGTCAATATGTGTAGAAATAGCAGTGTGGGTATTTTTCACACAGGAATACTTTCTTTTCGAATAACAATTTTATTATTATGAATACCTAGTCTAGATTTCCTGTCCATGATGATGTAATAACTTAACAAAACACAAAGGAAAGATTTAACAACCTTTTTTTTTTTTTTTGCCATTGCCACTCAAAGTCATTAATTAAACTCAACTACACACATGAGAGAAATTAGACATAGGCTGTCTGCTAAGAGACTAATAGTCTTGGTGTAAGAAGTATTATTAAGACAGAAAAAGGGAGGTCAAAGATTGGATAAATCAGTTATAATCATTCCACCTACTGTTAGACTCTTTGCAGGTGCACGTTTGTGGCTTTGCATACTTTAAGCCTTCAAAAATTATTTGGAGCATACTATTGAATCTGATCATAAAATTTCGAACTATTTACAAATATACTAAAACTGTCACCTTACTTCCAAGGTAGTCATTCTTTGTTTCTCAGTACCTTATCAGCAGCATAAAGAAAACATTGTATTTGCTACTGATAAAAATTTTAATAGAAATAGGTAATATAATATTATCAGGAATAGAAAGAGTATATCTAGATTACTATTAATAATAATTTCCATCTACTTGCTGCTTAGTTTTCTCAATACATTACATGTGTTGACTAATTTAACATTTTCTCAGATGAGAAGTACTTTTGTCACAATGTTGAACATCACAATAATTCTAAAGTGTCTTTTTGTCTTTTGGTAAGACTGCCTATTTAGGTTTTAATAAGCCTGAGAATGACCTTTATGACAGCAAGTTCACAAAACCATTAATTTCAAGATTTTCACATGGCATAAAATAATAAGAGGGTTTTTCATTAGTCTAATACTTTCCAGTTAACATTTACGTGAAAAGAAATTTGATTACTAACTTTTCTAATTTTTAATGGATTTTTGTATCATCTGGTGATGTCCTGTGTACCAGATCATATTTCTCTTAATATAAGTAGTAGTAAAAGGCAGACTACAGCCGGGCGTGGTGGCGCACGCTTGTAATCCCAGCATTCGGGAGGCTGAGACCTGAGGATCCGGGTTCGAGGCCAGCCTCAGCTACCTAGTGAGGCACTCCACAACTTAGTGAGACTCGGTTTCTAAATAAAGAATAAAAAAAAAAATAGGGCTGGGGGTGTAGCTCGGAGGTAGAATGCCCCTGAGTTCAATCCCCAGTACCGCAAAAAAAAAAAAAAAAAAAAAAAAAAAAAAAAAAAAAAAGGCAGACTACATTTCATTGAAAATGTTTAAGTATTAAAACTAAAAAAAAGTTTTATTCTCAAAAGCGTGCATATATAAAGCAATATGCACAGCTACATAATTGTAAATCTTAAAAGCTTACATAGTCTTAAAAGCAGCAATATTTCCAATATTATGTTCAATTGCTCATCTCTGGGAAAAAAGAAAATACTAAATTGAAACAATATTTTTCCAATGCACATTTAAAGAAATTATTCATGACAGATTTTTTTTTTTTTACAGGAGGATAACTAAATCTTTTAGATGTATATAAATCTGACACTTTTCTATTGGATATGTTTTGGGGAAACAATCAAACTTTAAATGTCAAAAATTTATATGTTTTTATATAATTATGGTAGGAAGGCTTGAGCCCATGGTCCTTCTACCAATAAGCTACATTCTCAACCTTTTTTAATTTTTTATTTTAAAACAGGGTCTCATTAATTTGTCAAGGTTGGCCTTGAATTTGCTATTCTCTGTCTCAGCCTTGCAAGTACTGGGATTATGGGTATGGGCATCCACACCTGGCACAAATGTATCTTTCACATAGGGTTAAAATATTATAGTGGAATGTTAGAACAGGTCTTAGTTTCAAAATAATATAAAAGATTAGGTCAGTCAGAATCAAGTTAATGTCATTTATAAATGTTTTCAGTTTCCAGTGATAGCCAGTTACATAGATCATAACTGATAGGTTACTTTGTACAACATAATAAAATACAAAAATGGTACTTGACCTTAATAAGTTTATTCTTCAGGGGTAAACATAGGTCTTAATTTTTAAAGAAGTTTAAGACATATAATACAGCCAGACTTAGTGGTACATACCTCTAATCCCAGATATCTGGGAGGCTAAGTCAGGAGAATTTTGAGTTTAAGGCCAGGCTCAGCAACAAAGCAAGACTCTTAAAAAAAAATTATGTAATGAAAATTTACAAATTGATAGAATAGAGATATTCAAAGATATTCAATGTGATTTGAGAGGATACTATAACAGGCACGGAATTTAGAAGGGAGGGTTTAAAAAAATTCTGAGGAAATAGTACTTAAGATGATCGAGCTCTGAGTAT
The DNA here is from genome assembly GCA_004027655.1 of Graphiurus murinus. Taxonomy (NCBI): domain Eukaryota; kingdom Metazoa; phylum Chordata; class Mammalia; order Rodentia; family Gliridae; genus Graphiurus; species Graphiurus murinus. Next base: position 19,766 of record PVLC010029082.1, read on the forward strand.
AAATTGGGCAGAATGTAGGTTTAATTTGCAGAACATTTTATATCAGAAATCATATGAAAAGGATTTGAAGAAAAAGGAATTCAATAGACAGAGGAATGTGTCTGAGTTGTATAGGATCGAGAAGCTTCAGGTGAAGCCAGAGAGAATTATAGACCAGAATACATCAAGCTTTGTAGGTTATATAAAATTTTGAGATTTGTTATATGAAAAATTGTAGGCGAATGGAAGTCTTTAAGCAGAATAATTATGTGCTCAGATCGGTACTTTAAAAACAAACACCCCAAAGCAATACTAGTGTCTCTTTTGTAATTTACTTTTTAAGGAGAGCTTGAGGAGGAAACAGAAAGCTCTGTCCCAAAAGGGAGGAGTAACATAGAAAATATCATTTTTGAATTAGTACTGGGTTAATTTAAGATGTATTTGGAGGGAAACATTAGAAAATCTGTTACTTCATTATATGTGGCAAATGAAAAAGAGAATTTACCAAAGAAGATTGAATTTGTGTCAAAACATCAAAGTGATTTCTAAAATTTTTGGTTTTCTTATTGATGTATGTCACTGTCAAATATATCATTTTGGTTAGACAGAACAGAGTGTATCCATTTCATGTCTCTCAGAACTTGACTCCAGTTTTGTTACCCCATAAAACCATGTATTACTAGAATTTTCTAGCTATGATATACATATGATCATTGAGAA
>PVLC010029083.1:0-20490 GCA_004027655.1 Graphiurus murinus
GGGTGTAGCTCAGAGGTAGAATGCCCCTAGGTTCAATCCCCAGTACTGCAAAGAAAAAAAAAAAAAAAAAAAGATCTATGTTGGTATGTTGGTGAGGCTGGCCTCGAACCTGCAGTCCTCTTGTCTGCTTCTCAAGTACTCAGATTACAGGCATGTGACACTGCACCCAGCTCTGTTCGTGTAGCCTTTTGAGAATACTTTCTTTTAGTTAGCAATATGCCGTTTCTCCTATGTCTTTTCATGACTTAATAGCTTATTACTTTTTATTGCTGAATTAATTTTCCATTACATGGATGCACCACAGTTTATTCATCTATTGAAGACATCTTGCTTGCTTCTAGGTTTTGGCAGTGATGAACAAAGCTGCTATAAACATTTATGTGCAGGTTTTTGCATGGACATGTTTTGAATTCACAGTAAATACCTAGGAGTGTGTGGTAAGGGTATGTTTATCTTTGCATGAAACTGCCAAACTGTTTCCAAATTGGCTGTACCATTTGCATTCCCACCAACAATGAATGGACCCACAAATTTATTGCATTACATCCTAGCCAGCACTATCAGTGTTTTGGATTTTTTTTTTTTTTTTTTCAGTACTGGGGATTGAACCCAGGGGCATGCTACCTCCGAACCACACCCCCAGCCCTATTTTTTATTCTTTATTTGGAAACAGGGTCTCACCAAGTCACAGAGGACCTCACTAAGTAACTGAGGCTGGCCACCAACCTGGTCCTCCAGTCTCAGCCTCCCAAGTACTGAGATTACAAGCACGTGCCACCACGCCCAGCTAGTGTTTTGGATTTTAACTATTTTAGTAGATGTGCAGTGGTATCTCAATGTGTATGTGTGGTACTGGAGATTGAGCCTAGGGTGTTCTACCTCCAAGTGATACCCCAAGCCCAAGTTTATTTTTATTTTGAATCAGGATTTTGCTAAGTTGTTGAGGGCCTTGCTAAATTACTGAGGCTGGCCTTAAACCTGCAATCCTCTTGCCACAGCTTCCCAAGTACTGGGATTACAGGCATGTGCCACCATGCCCAGGTTCAACATTTTATTTTTTGGCACTGGGGATTGAACCTAGGAGTAGTCTACCTCCAAGCTACACCCTCAATCCTTTTTTATTTTTTCGTTTTTAAACAGAGTCTTGCTAGTTTGCTGAGAGTCTTGCTAAATCCTAAAACTAACCTTGAGCCTGCAATCCTCGTATCTCAGCCTTCCAAGTACTGGGATTACAGGTGTGTGCCACCACATCCAGCTACATTAATTTTTATTGCTATGAATGTAGAGTTCTTCTAGCAGCATGTATTGAAAAGACTACCCTTTCTGCATTGAACTATCTTTGCTCCTTTGTCAAAGTTCGATTGATGATTCATGTGGGTCTATTTCTGGGTTCTCTATTCTGCACCATTGATCTGTCTGTTCTTTCACTAACACCATGCTGTCTTGATCACTGTAGTTTTTATAGTCTTGCAGTTAGTAATGTCAGCCCTCTGACTTTGTTCTTCTTCACTCACTATTCAGGATCTTTTATTTTTTTTTCCTTCTTTCTTTTTTTTTCTTCAGTACTGGGAATTGATCTCGGGGGCAGGGGCATTCTACCTCTGAGCTACACCCCCAGCCCTTTTTTTGGGGGCTGTACTAGAGATTGAATTCAGACATTCTAGTCCCGAGCTACACCCCCACTCCTATTTTTTATTCTTTATTTTGAAACAGGGTCTCATTAAGTTGCTATTTTTTTATTATTATTTATTTTGAAACAAGGTCTCACTAAGTTGCTGAGGTTGGCCACAAAATTGTGACCCTCCTGTCTCAGCCTCCCAAGAACTGGGATTACAAGTGTGTACCACCATGCCCAGCTCTTCAGGATCTTTATGTGTATGTGTGTGTGTGTGTGTGTGTGTGTGTGTGTGTGTGTGTTACTGGGGGTTAAACCCAGGAGCATTCTACTTCCAAGCTATACCCTCAGACCTTTTTTTTTTTTTTTTTTTTTTTTTTTTTTTTTTTTTTTTTTTTTTTTTTTTTTGGTACTGGGGATAGAACCTGGGGCCATTCTACCTCCGAGCTACAGCCCCAGCCCCATTTTTTATTCTTTATTTTGAAACAGGGTCTCACTAAGTTGCAGAGTGCCTCACTAGGTAGCTGAGGCTGGCCTCGAACCCAGATCCTCCTGTCTCAGCCTCCCAAATGCTGGGATTACAAGCCTGTGCTACCACGCCCGGCCCCCCAGACCTATTTTTATTTTTATTCTGAAACAGAGTCTTGCTGGGTTGCTGAGAATCTCGCTAAGTTGCTGAGGCTGGCCTCAAACCTGTAATTCTCCTGTCTCAGCCTCCCAAGGACTGAGATTAACAGGTTTATGCCACCATGCCTGGCTTGGTATGTTTTTAATTTCAAATTCTAATTGTTAACCAGGCACAGTGGTGCACACTGAAATCTCAATACTTGGAAGTCTGAGGAGGATCACGGGTGCAAGGACAGCATGTGGTAACTTAGCAAGACCCTGTTTCAAAATAAAAAATGAAAAAGGGGAGCCAGGTGTGGTGGCTCATGCTTGTAATTCCAGTACTTGGGAGGCTGAGACAGGAGGATCCGGCTTCATGGCCAGCCTCAGCTACTTAGTGAGGCTCTCTGCAACTTAGTGAGACTCTGTTTCAAAATAAAGAATAAAAAATAGGGCTGGGGATGTAGCTTGGAGATAGAATGCCCCTGGGTTCAATCCCCAGTACAGGAAAAAAAAAAAAAAAGGACTGGGTTGTAGCTCAGTGGTGAAACACCCCTGGGTTCAATCTCAAGTAATACACACACACACACACACACACACACACACACACACACACACACACTTTCTCATTCATTGCTGGCATATAGGAAAACAATTGAGTTTTGTATATTAAACTTATATCCTGTAATCTCAATATAATTGCTTAATAGTTCTGGGGGGTGTTTGGTTTGGTTTTGTTGTTGTTTGAGATTTTCTATATAGCCAACCATGCCATTTGAGTACAAAGAAAATTGTAATGCTTCCTGCTTCATCTTTGTGCCTTATTCCATTAAATCTTTATTTCACGGAGGTATTATTTTGCTTTAAATGTTTAACTTTAAAAATTGGACGATCCCCAGAACCACACACAAAATATTGGAGACTATCTTAGCAGTATACTTGTAAGGCTAGGGTTGTAGCTTAGTGGTCACCTAGCATGTGTAAGCCCTGAGTTTCATCCCCAGTACAGATAAATAAATATTTGAGAAGAAAGATATGTTTAACCTGACTGAACCATTATATAACATATGCATGTATTGAAACATGACATGATACCCCGTGTCATGTTTTATGCTTTTATCTATCAGTTAAAAATATATGCTGCATAGTGAGGTGCTCCGCAGCTTAGTGAGACCTTATTTCAAAATAAAGAATAAAAAATAAGGCTGGAGGTATAGCTTGGAGGTAGAATTCCCCTGGGTTCAATCCCCAGTACAGAAATATACTTTATATATATATATATAATTTTTTTAATATTACAAATTATATTTGTAAAATTCCCTTAAAAATGTATTACTTGCTGGGCATGGTGGCACACACTTGTAATCCCAGCATTTGGAAGGCTGAGACAGGAGGATCTGGGTTCACGGCCAGCCTCAGCTACCTAGTGAGGCACTCCGCAACTTAGTGAGACCCCATTTCAAAATAAAGAATAAAAAGTAGGAAGCCGGGTATGGTGGCACACGCTTGTAATCCCAGCATTTGGGAGGCTGAGACTGGAGGATCCAGGTTCGTGGCCAGCCTCAGCTACCTAGTGAGGCGCTCTGCAACTTAGTGAGACCCTGTTTCAAAATAAAGAATAAAAAATAGGGCTGGGGGTATAGCTCGAAGGTAGAATGCCCCTGAGTTCAATCCCCAGTACTGCAAAAAAAAAAAAAAAAAAAAAAAAGGACTGGTGTAGCTCAGAGATAGAATGCTCCTGGGTTCAATCCCTAGTACCGCAAAAAAAAAAAAAAAAAAAAGTATTACTTGCTTTGCCAACCAGGAAGCTCAGAATAAGATTTACAGAACATTTCTAACAGCTGTACAAAACTTGAGGCAGCAGGCAACATATGTTTAGGCAACTTTATGTTCTAATTCACCTCTTAATTCATCTGATTTTTTTCCCTCCCCTAGTTTTTGCCTAGCCCCAACTTTATCACTTAGTAAATCCTCTTTGGAACATGGTGGGCGCATAAATAAATAAAATACAAATGAGTAATGTGAACTAAGCACCTTACAGATAAGGTCTTAGATAGTCATGGGTTTCTAAACATCATCAAATCCATTACTTCCAAATAAAACTCCAGAGCCAAGTGAAATCCATCTTGCAAGGCAGAAGGAAGCAGCAAAGCGTTCAGGGTGAACTCCTCAACTAATATATTTTATATCTCTGTGTAAACAGGAAACGCTAAGAGCCAAGCGGCTGATGGAGGAGGGGGGGAAGGCGGACCCATCAGTGCACTAGTTAGTGCTGGAGAGGTTCTTAGTCCGGCAGTAACCTTTTCTTTGTGTGTGTGTTGGGGGAGAGTGGTACTGGGGTTGGAACCCAGGGGCGTTCCACCTCTGAGCTACACCCCCAGCCCTATTTTATTTTTTATTTTGAAATAAGTTCTCGCTGAGTTGCTGACAGCCTCACAGACTGGCTTTGAACCTGTGATCCTCCTGTCTGAAAGAAACCAGTAACCTTTTATTTTTTGGTACTGGGGATTGAACTCAGAGGCATTCTACCTCCATGCTATACCCCAGTCCTTTTATTTTTATTTTTAAACAGTTGATGAGTCTTACTACTTGCTGAAGCTCTCCTGGAACCTGGCACATGCCTGTAATACCAGTACCTGGGAGGCTGAGACAGGAGGATCGCAGAGTCTAAACCAGCCTCAGCAACCTAGCAAGGCTCTCAGCAAATTAGCAAGACCCTGTTTCCAAATAAAATAAAATAGGCCTGGTGGTAGAACAACTCAGAGGTAGAAATTCTCTGAGTTCTATCCCCAGTACCACAAAAATAAATCAATTTTAAGATAATAAAAATAAGTAAATAAAAGAGAAAGAGTTTATGCAGTGAGAACATTCTTAAACACAGGGATGCACCCTAAGTCCAGGTGGCGCTAGTGACTTCTGTTGGCTGTGATCTGCTTTGAGCTGTTTCTCTAGCAGTGGGACAGAGGGACTCTGAGCCATCCCCATACTTCCTTCTAGCTTTCTTTCCTATGAGCCTCACAGAATTAAATAAAATTGAGCAAGCACCGCATCCATCAGGGCCCTTGGTTGCAAGCCACAGATACGGACTCTAAGCAAAAGCAGAATTCACTAGGAGAACAGAAGGGCCCATAGAATGAAAAGAAGCCATGGGACCAGGCCTGGGAGGCCAGCAGGAACAAACAGAGCTCTGGATGCCTGTTGTACAACTGCTGGGGAAGAGGTTGCTATTCCCACGGGGATCAGCAAACTATGGCTCACCAGCCAATCCAGGCCCGACGCATGTTATGGACATGCCTTCTTTCTGGCAAAATAGGTGATTTATTTCATCAGGACTCCAGTGAACAATAGCTGCTTCTAGAAAGCTCAGCTGTTTTAAGTGCTCTGTCTGGTTTCCTCTGCACTGTAACAGTGGAATTGAGTGGTTGTGACAGAGACCACGTCAAACTGCAAAGCCTGAAATATTTACAGCAAGTCCAGCATGGTGGCATGCCTGTATCCTACATATATGATACATATCCTGTATCCTTGGGAGGCTGAGACAGGAGGATCACAGGTTCGAGGCCAGCCTCAGCAACTTAGCAAGGCTCTCAGCAGCTTGGTGAGATTGTTTCCAAATTAAAAAAAAAAAAAAAAAAAAAAAGGGCTGGGGTGTAGCTTGGAGGTAGAATGCCCTTGGGTTCGATCCCTAGTAACACACACACACACACACACACACACACACACACACACACACACACAAACATAGAACAGAATAGAAATGTCCCCCATGCCGAGTTGTGCAGTGCGCTGGTGGCCTTATCTGGTGAGACGCAAGGTAGGTGACCCCATGGCTAAGGCCATGTTGCAGGAGAGGGCAGGATCATGTGCAGCGTCTGTGGTGCATTTGGGGTTTAGTCCGTTGCTCCGTTCTCTGTGTCTTTCAAGTCTGCTAGCTGAGCTGAAACCACATGCCTGTCCTTGCTATTCTGTGAGAGAGTGTGGAAGGGCTGACCTCCCTGGCTTCATGTATAAGGGGGTAAAATCCACCAGGAGTTGCCCTGTTATTGTGACTCCGAGGAGTCTTTGCAGCGGGATTGGGTATAAACCAGAGGAAAGAGGGAGCTGAATGTTGACTAGCCAGAGTCTGTGAATATTCTCCCAAAGGCTTACAAATATCACCATCATTTTTCTGTGCCCCATTCGGCTACCTTGGGCTGGCTCGCTCTCTCATTCATTCATTCATTCATTCATTCATTCCATCATGTAACCCTGCCTGAAGCATCTGCCACTTCTTACCACCTGCATTCTTCATCCTGACCCAGGGCAGCTCCATGGCTACCTGCCTGGTCCATTTCCTGCTTCCACCCGTGCTGATGCAGTCTGGTCTGCGCGAAGCCGTCTGCGTGAGCCTCCCCCTGTTTGTGTTCTGCTCTGCAGGCTTGGGGGTGATTTGCGTGTGTGTGTGTGTGGGTGTGTGTGTGTTGTGTGTGTGTGTGCTCGCACTCTCGAGCATATGCTGGGCATTGAACCCCAGGGGCATTATATCTCCAAGCTACACCCCCAGTCCTATTTTCTTTTCTTTTCTTGAAATAGGGTTTCACTATATTGCTGAAAATCTCACTACTTGCTGAGGCTGTCCTCGAACCTGTGATCCTTCTGTTTCAGCATCCCAAATACTGGGATTACAGGTGTATGCCACCATGCCCAGCTGAACTTTCGTGTGTGTGTGTGTGTGTGTGTGTGTGTGTGTGTGTGTAGGGGGGACCGAGCCCAGGGGCATTGTACCTCTAAGCTACACCCTTAGCCCTATTTTACTTTTTATTTGGAAACAGAGTCTTACTAAGTTGCTGAGAGCCTCACTAAATTGCTGAGGTTAGCTTCAAACCTATAATCCTCCTATCTCAGGAGCCCAAGTACTGGGATTACAGGTCTGTGCCACCATACCCAACTTGACCTTTCACGTTTTATTTATTTTTTGCAGTACTGGGGATTGAACTCAGGAGCATTCTACCTCTGAGCTACACCCCCAGCTTCATTTTTTGTTCTTTATTTTGAAACAGGGTCTCACTAAGTTGCAGAGTGCCTCACCCGGATCCTCCGGTCTCAGCCTCCCAAATGCTGGGATTACAAGCGTGTGCCACCACGCCCAGCTACCTTTCACGTTTTAAAATGATCAATAATAAATCAACCATAAAACCAGCTCAATGACATGCCTATAGTTTCAGCTGCTTGGGAGACTGAGGCAGGAAGATCACTGGAGTCCAGGAGTTTGAGGCCAGCCTGGACAACACAACACAGTGAAACCCCATCTAAAATAAATAAAGTGGGTGTGGGGGGCGCACATTTGTAATTTCAGTACTTGAGAGGCTGAGACCAGAGGATCGCAGGTTCAAGGGCAGCCTCAGCAAGTAATGAGACTCATTAACCAAGTGAGACCCTGTTTCAAAATAAAAATAAAATAGGACTGGGTGTGTAACTCGGGGGTAGAAGCCCCCTGGGTTCAATCCTCAGTGCCACAATAAATAAATAAGTAAATAAATAAGTAAATGATAACAAGCATATTGAGTCATCTATGTTGTCTCTGAGACGTGCTGCTATGAGACACAGGCCCACATTGGTGTTGGCAGCCCAGAAACCGGTCTCAGAGCTTCAAGAGAAAGGACTCGATCAGATACTTCAAAGCATGGGTATTTGCAAGCTGAGCTGACCTCCTTAGATGGCTCTCAGCTGGGACCAGAGCAGTGACTCAGGATTTCCAGGGTTCTTCTAGGTTAGAAGCAGATGGTGTCTTGAGCTTCAGACTCAAGCCAGCAGAATGGGAATTAATTAATTCCACAGGACTGAATAAACTCATGAGGGAAACTTTATGGTAGCTTTTTGTTTGGAATACTCTTGAGTTGTTTTAATGTTCTATTTCCCAAATTTATAAGGAGGTTCCTTCTCTTCCTAAACCATCTGTAATCTATAGCAATTTGGTAGATTCTACTTTTAATTGTGTGTGTGTGTGTGTGTGTGTGTGTGTTCCTGGAGATTGAACCCAGGGGCATTCTACCTCTGAGCTACACCCCAAGCCCTTTTTATTTTTTATTTACTGGCTTCAAACTTGCGATCCTCCTGTCTCAGCCTCATGAGTGTTGGGATTACAGGCGTGCACCACCGTGCCCAGCCGTGTGTGTGTGAGAGTGTGTGTGTGTGTGTGTGTGTGTGTGTGTGTGATACTGAGAATTGAATCCTGGGGCATTACCTCTAAACTACACCCCCAGCCCTAATTTTATTTTTCTTTTGAAACAGGATCTTGCTAGGCTGATGAGAGTCTCACTACTTGCTGAGGCTGTCCTCGAGCCTGCGGTCCTCCTGTTTCGGCCTCCCAAGTACTGGGATTACAGGTATATGACACCATGCCCGGCTCTTTTTTTGTGGGGGAGGGGTGGTACTGGGAATGCAACCAGGGGCATTCTACATCTGAGCCATACCCCCAGCCCTATTTGAAAATGATATTGAAGCCGGGCATGGTGGTGCACACTTGTGATCCCAGTACTTGGGAAGCTGAGACAAAAGGATCACAAGTTCACCGCTAGCCTCAGCTACTTAGTGAGGCCTCAGGGGTAGAAGCCCCTGAGTTAAGTCCCAAGTACCCCCCCCCCCAACACACACATATATGCTATTGCTAATCACTGACTCTCTGGACTTATGAAAACTCTTAAGAAATCTTTTACTTTTTATGGCAATAGTTATTTGTACAGGTTCACTAAAACTATGTCCTTCTCACCAGGACAAATCGATATAAGCCCTCACCTGGAGGGTCATATTTGAGAGCAATGCTCCTTAAGTCAGATGTGACTACATTTTAAGAAATAAAGTTTAAGCTAGGTGTGGTGGCACATGACCGTAATCCCAGTACTTGGGAGGCTAAGACAGAGGATCACATGTTCAAGGAAAGTCTCAGCAAGTAGACTCTCAGAAACCTAATGAGACCCTGTTTCAAAACAAAAAATTTAAAAAAAATCTGGGGAGGTAGCTCACATGTAGAATGTCCTGGGTTCAATCTCTAGTACCACCACCACCACCAAAAAAAAAAAGTTTATAGGATGTAACAAATGCCAACAAACCCCTCTAGGAAAACTGTTTGGTACCTGGCTTACAGGTACGAAGGAAGATTATATTCCAGCAGGCTAGGATATTTGGGGGACCTCATAAAGAGAGAAATTCATTCAAATTTCTACAATAGGTGAAAGAAATCTGGTGGAAAAGTTTCTTGAGCTGGGTTTGTTAACCTTGGAATAACAAATAATAGAAATTTAATAAACGCTAATGGAAGATTCCTTATGAAAACTTCCAGTCAAAAGTTAATCCTAGCCAGGTGTTGTGGCCCACACTTTTAATCCTAGTACTTGGGGAGCTGAGACAGGAGGATCACAGGTTCCAGGACAGCCTCAGCAAGTAATGAGACTCTTATTAACCTAGCAAGACCCTGTTTCAAAGTTAAAATGAGCTAAGTGTGGTGGCACACGCTTGAATCTCAGTGCTTGGGAGGCTGAGACAAGAGGATCACAGGTTCACAGCCAGCCTCAGCTACTTAGTGAGACCCTATTTCAAAAATAAAGAATAAAAATAGGGCTAGGGGTATAGCTCAGAGGTAGAATGCCCCAGGGTTCAATCCCCAGTGCCACACATACACACACAAAAGTTAATTCTGCAGTTGTTTAAAAGTGTTTGGCTAGTTGGGCGTGGTTGATGCATATCTATAATCTCAGTACTTGGGAGGCTGAGACGGAAGGATCATAAGTTCTAGGACAGCCTCAGCAACTTACCGAGACCCTGTTTCAAAATAAATGAAAAGGGCTGAGGTTGTAGTTTGGAGATAGAATGCACCTGGGTTCCACACCAAGTGCCAAAACAAAAAAGCAAACAAACAATAACAGCAAGAACTGTATGAGTTGTGACTGGAATACAGCCCAGTAAAGCAAGTGCTTAGCATGTGCAACACCCTGAACTCAATGCCTAGTGCACACACACAAAACAAACAAACAAAACTAAACAAAAACAAAAAAACCTACGTGACTATAAATTTTGTGAAGCAAATTTAAGAGGCCTATAAGACAAGTTAGTACCCTTGCTGGGCATATGTAAATAATCAAACTGAATCTAATGAAACCAGCCTTAATATATGTGTGTGTGTGTGTGTGTGTGTGTGTGTGTGTGTGTGTGTGTTACTGGGGATTTCACAAAGGACATTCTACCTCCGAGCTACACCCCCAGCCCTAGTTCTTATTTTTATTTTGAAACAGGGTCTTGGTAGGTTGCTGAAAGTCTTACTACTTGCTGAGGCTATCCTGGAATCTGCAATCCTCCTGTCTCAGTCTCCCAAGTACTGGGAATACAGGTGTGCACCACCATGCCAGGCTAAACCAGCCTTATTTTGTGATCAAGAATAATTTTTCCAGTATTTGGGATACTGAGTCAGGAGGATCATAAATTCAAGGCAAGCCTGGGCAAATTAATGAGAGCTCGTCTCAAAAAATAAATAAACAAATAAAAAGGGGGCTGGGAGTGTAGCTTAATGGTAGCACATCCCTAAATTCAATCCCCAATACTATACCCCCCAAAATAATAACTTTCTTTAAAAGGATCATGATGAGCTAGGCGTGGTGGTGCACACCCATAAACCCAGTACTTGGGAGGGTGAGACAGGAGGATCACATGTTCAAGGCCAATGGCCATGACTTAGCAAGACCCTCTTTCAGAATAAAAATAAAGTTGGGTAATCTCAGACTCAGCAACTTAGTGAGGCTTTCAACAACTTAATGAGATCCTGTTTCAAATTTAAAAAAATGAAATAAAATAAAACAGGGTTGAGAAAGTAGATTGGAGAAAGAATGCTCTGGGGTCAATCCCCAGTGCCAAAAAATAAAATAAAATAAGGTTGGGGGTGCAGCTCAGAGGTAGAACGCCCTGGGTTCAATCCTCAGTACCCAAAACAAACAAATAAGCATAAAGGATGAGGGAACCACAGGAACACATTTGAAAGAACTGGAAATTTAGTAGGTGTCCTGAAGTGACATTGTCTGCCTCTTATTGTCTTCAAGCTACTTGAATTTTGTAGGTTGTAGAAGCTGGCAGTAATACAAACCATTCTTGTCCCTAGAAATACAAATTGTGTTCAGTAGAATGCTATTTACTACTGCCTTGTGGGTACTGACTAACTTTACCAGTTATGTCCCTATTTGTAAATTCATTTCACAGCTCTTAATCTGACTGTAATTGTGGGGTATTTTGATTTTCACCCAATATGGTCATAGCATCTTACTGGTTTCCTCATTACCTAGTAAGATCCATAAAATCTTTTTTTTTTGGGGGGGGGGGGAAGGGTACTGAGGATTGAACCCAGAGGCAGTCTACCTCAGAGCTACACTCCCAGCCCTATTTTTCATTTTTTTTTTTTTTTTTTTTTTTTTTTGCGGTACTGGGGATTGAACTCAGGGGCATTCTACCTCCGAGCTACACCCCCAGCCCCATTTTTTATTCTTTATTTTGAAACAGAGTCTCACTAAGTTGCGGAGTGCCTCACTAGGTAGCTGAGGCTGGCCGTGAACCCGGATCCTCTGGTCTCAGCCTCCCGAATGCTGGGATTACAAGCGTGCACCACCACGCCCGGCTAATTCTTTATTTTGAAACAGAGTCTCACTAAGTTGAGGAGGGCCTCACTAAGTAGCTGAGGCTGTCTGCAAACTTGTGATCCTCCCGTCTCAGCCTCTCAAGTACTGGGATTGCATAAAATCTTTGATATAAGTTCATTTAACAAACACCTGAGTTAGCATGGTGGTGCATGCCTTGTAATCCCAGCACTTGGAGGCTGAGACAGAATGATCGCAGGTTTGGGGACAGCCTCAGCAACTTAGCAAGACTCTCAAGAACCTGTTCCAAAGCTGGGCGTGGTGGTGCACACTTGTAATCCCAGCATTTGGGAGGCTGAGACCAAAGGATCTGGGTTTGAGGCCAGCCTCGGCTACCTAGTGAGGCACTCCGCAACTTAGTGAGACACTGTTTCAAAATAAAGAATAAAAACTAGGGCTGAGGGTATAGCTTGGAGGTAGAATGCCCCTGAGTTCAATCCCCAGTTTCGAAATGAACATAAAAAAATAAAAAGGGCTGTGGGTATAGCTCAGAGGTAGGATGGCCCTGGGTTCAGTACCCAATACCAACAATACCAAAGAGAGAGAGAGAGAGAGAGAGAGAGAGAGAGAGAGAGAGAAGAAGAAGAAGAAGAAGAAGAAGAAGAAGAAGAAGAAGAAGAAGAAGAAGAAGAAGAAGAAAGAAAAAGATGTCATAATTTATCTACTTTGAAGATGATACCTTGAGTTAATATATGTAATATATGTAAGATGCTTAGAACGGTATGGGCTTAATGTTAATTGGTACCCAGTGTGGGCTTAATGTTAGCTTTTATAAGTAAAGGATAAACATTCTGGAGCCCACTTTACAGATGAGAAGAGTGAGGTACAGAGAAGGTAAGCAAAATCGCTTAAGTGGTACAGTTTGTCAGAGACAGAGCAGCAACTGGAAGTCAGATCTATGTGCCTTCAATGCCCCTGTCTTCTTGTCCCCACCCCCTCCTGCCCACCGTCCTCTCTGGCTACACCCTGCCAACTCCCATTCATTCCTTTGGTTTTATAGTTGGAGTCTTTCCAGACGTGTGAGTGTGTGTGTGTGTGTGTGTGTATGTTACTAGGGATTGAACCTAGGGGCATTCTACACCCCCAGACCAATTTCATTTTTTATTTTGAAACAGGGTCTTGCTAGGTTGCTGAGAGTCTTGCTACATTGCTGAGGCTGTCTTAGAACCTGCGATCCTCCTGTCTTAGCCTCCCAAGTACTGGGATTATAGGCATGAGCCACCTCGCCTGGCTTCTGTCTGGATTCTTTAGAGCCCCATGCCCAACCTTTGCATTTTTTCCTTATCAAGTACATATTGTAAATATGTTGTAGCTGTCAGTTTCTGCATCTAAACTGTGAGATCCACATGACCAAAGACCAAGACCAGCTGGCTGACCTGCCACAAGCCCGGAGCCTGGCACCCAGCAGCACAGGAGCCAGAGGAAAGGCTCATGGAGCCGGCGTGTCCTCCAGGGATGGGCCTGGGGCTGCTTTGCAGAACTGACTCTAGCCCTCTGCTCCTGTCCTCCGATGGTGCCGCCATCCCTGGGCTCCAGGCAACCTTGGGGAGCATTGCACTTCCTCAAGAGGGTGCCCAGAGTCACCAGCCCCCCCCATGACTTGTTGGTTTTTAAATTTTTTTTCCAAATCAAATTTCAGAAATCCGGGTTTAAAAATAACTGAGAAATGCAATCTTCTCTACCAAGCCGCTTGGCAAAAACCCTCAACAAAGGCCAGTGTGCAGTCGGTCTGGTCTCACTTCACACTCCTGGTTCTCAGCTGCCCGCTCAGCTCTGTTTGGGCTGAGGAGACGGAGGGAGGCAGGCACGCCTCTGGGGGGTGGAGGGGGGGGGCTGCAGACCAGGATGCGGGTGGGCAGAGGCTGGGCAGTCCGGGAGGATGACCCAGCTCTGCAGGCACACGCCCTAGCCAGAGGACAGCTGCCTGGGACTGCTGTGCAGAAAGGTCCTCCCTGGAGTCCTGGCTTGCGGGACTCCAGCCCCGGATCGGGCAGGAGATCAAAGCAACCCTAGAAAACGGTCTCCATTAATAATCCTGAATTCATTCTCCCTCCCCGGGGAGACATCAGCTTCTGCTCCAGCCTGTCCTTCTCCATCAGGACTCTGGGAACGGGTGAGGAGCAGCATTTTGACGGTTGCTGGACGAGCACCTCAAACTCCCCCCTCTTTTCTATGCGCTCTATTTTTTAACCTGTCTTCTTTTTCTTAATGCCTATTTTGTGGGCGAGAAAAATGTGTGATGGAAGAGAGGCAATTCGGGAGCAGGGAAGGCCTGGAAAATGGTCAAATTTCATATTTCCTCCTCCTTTGAATCAGCAGTTATGCCCCTCAATGGGGTTTTCCTGCATATGTTTGTATAACTCCCTTTTAAAACAATTTTTGCTGTTTTTTCCTTTCCCTGCCCCTGGGTACGTTATTCCAACAGACGACTTTCCACCTCAATGGAAAGTAGTGGACAGGAAAAAGTGGTCGTGTGGTCTGCTGGCTACAGCTCCAAGTGGAGCTGGGAGGCTTTGCTTCTATTCTGAGCTTTCTTGAGAATAAGACAGGGATAGGACACAAGCCCTGCCCATTTATGGGAGTTCCAGGGACCTCGTGCCAACAGGGGAAGTTATTTATCCCAGATCAGAAGGGGACCAGGAACTCACGTTTATTAAACACCTGCAAAATGCCAGGCCTTTTGCCAACCAGCTTATTTAAGCCTCACACAACTTTGTGAGGTGTGTTTTGTGACTTCCACGTTAAGAGAGGAGGGACCGCAGGCTCAGAGAGTTGCAGGGAGCTGCCTTGAGTAGCACAGCTTGTGGGTGGCAAAAACTGGGAACGGAGGTTTGCTTCTGGGTCAGAGCTGTTTCACTACCACTCGCAATCTGCCAGTCACGCCTGGTTCATCTCATTGGCTCACTCCGTTTACTGAGCACCTATTGTGTGCCACCTCCACATCTAGATGCTAGAGACAGCAGTGAACGAAATAAAGACTCCTTTCTGGATGGAGCTTAGGCTGTAGTTGGAGGTGGATGAAAGAAGGAGGGAGAGAGAAAACAAATATAATAAATCAATCTATTATATTACATGCTAGAAGACCTTACATGCTAAGGACAAAGGAAAAAATTAGAACTCGGTGAGGGGATTGGGAAAGCTAGAGACAATAGCTACACATTTAAATAGGGTAATCACCAAGTGCTGTGTACATGTATGTCACTATCAACATGATTTATATTGTGATGTGAGACTATAATGCACCAATAAAAGCATATTAAAATAAATTAACAATAAACAAACAAATAAATAAATGGGTTAAGCAAACAGGGGGTAGTAGCTCACGCCTGTAATCCCAATAGTTGGGAGGCAGAGACAGGAGGATCACAGGTTCGCAGCCAGCCTCAGGAACTTAGAGAGACCCTCAGCAACTTAATGAGACCCTGTTCAAAATAAAAATGAAATAGGGCTAAGAGAGTAGCTCAGCAGTAGAGTGCCCCTGAGTTCAATCCCTAGTACCACAAAACAAATAAATAAAAATAAATAGGGTAATCTAAGCAGGCCTCGTAGGGAAGGTGACATCTGCCTAAAGACTTCACAGAGATGTGAGAGTTTGGAATGCTGAGACTAGAGGGAAGATTACTGGCAAAGGAACAGCTCATGTAAAGGTCCCAAGGTAGGAGCTTGCTTAGCAGGTTGGAGGAAGAGCAAAGAGACTGGTGCGCTTGGTGCAGACTGAGCAAGGAACCTGCACATAGAAAAGTTCATTCTGACTGGGCGTGGTGGTGGCACGCGCTTGTAATCCCAGTTCTCTCAAGGATTGCAGGTTTTCAGTCAGCCTCAGCTACTTAATGAGGCCCTCTGCAACTCAGTGAGACCCTGTTTCAGAATAAAAACTAAAATAGGGCTGAGGGTGTAGCTCAGAGGTAGAATGCCTACCTCTAGTACCTCAAAAAAAAAAAAAAAAAAAAAAAAAAAAAGCCGGGCGTGGTGGCGCACGCTTGTAATCCCAGCATTCAGGAGGCTGAGACCGGAGGATCCGGGTTCGCGGCCAGCCTCAGCTACCTAGTGAGGCACTCCGCAACTTAGTGAGACCCGGTTTCAAAATAAAGAATAAAAAAAAGGGCTGGGGGTATAGCTCGGAGGTAGAATGCCCCGGAGTTCAACCCCCAGTACCGCAAAAAAAAAAAAAAAAAAAAAAAAAGTTCAGTTTGCCTGCCATAGGGAGAATGAACTTCAGGGCCAGGGAGAAGCAGGAAGAGTGCGGGGGCTACTGTAGTTGCCAGGCGACAGTGGTGGTGGCTCAGATCAGGCTGGGAGCAGTGGGTGGGGGTCAGATTTGGATTTGCTTTTTTGTTGTGTTTTTGTAGGGATTGAACCAGGGGCATTCTACCTCTGAGCTACGCCTACAGCCCTATTTATTTATTCATTCATTCATTCATTCATTTATTTTTGTGGTACTATGGATTGAACCCAGAGGCATTCTATCTCCAAGCTACACCCCCAGCCCTATTTTTTATTCTTTATTATTTATTTACTTATTTATTTATTTATTTTTGTGGTACTGGGGATTGAACTCAGGGGGCATTCTACCTCTGAGCTATCTATACCCCCAGCCCTATTTTTTTTTATTCTTTATTTTGAAACAGGGTCTCACTAAGTTGAGGAGGGCCTCACTAAGGAGCCCAGGCTGGCTGAGAACCCTCGATCCTCCTGGCTCAGCCAGGAGAACTGTAATCCCAAGAACTGGGATTACAAGCGTGTGCTACCACGCCCAGCTTTTTTTTTTTTTTTTTTTTTTTTGAAACAAGGTCTCACTAGGTTGCTGAGGCTGTACTCAAACATGCAATCCTCCTGTCTCAGTCTCCCAACTACTGGGATTACAAGTGTGCACCACCACACCCGGCTCAGATTTGTTTTGAGAGCAGAGCAATAGGATTTCCTGGTGGCTTAATGTGGGGTGTGAGACTCCTTGAGACACCAAGGTTGTCACTGGGCTGCAGGGAGGGGAGCTGAGGGAGGTTTTGGGTGGGGCAGATGTGGGGGTGGAGGAAAGATCAGGATTTTGGTTTTGGGCACCGTGAATTTGAGATGTGTGACTCTACTCTGTACAGAGCCAAGGAATTGAGATCCAAAAACATGACTGCAGAGCCCAGTCCTGCAGGAATTGGCCCGAGCAAACCAGCCCATTCCAGAGTTTCCAGCCCTGCCTTTCCGGAACCAGCTGTTCTTAACCCGGGGCTCTGTGAACATGGAAGGGAAAAATGAAGATTTTAAAAATTTGCTTACCTCTCACTGCAATTGAGCATCTGCTTCAATTGTGAATGCAGTTACCAAAACCCAGTACACCTCGCAGGACCCGCTACTGTCACCCAAAGGAACCTCTGATCATGCTCATGTCATGTGTCAGGTACTGTAGATTGTCTCCAAATGTCTGTTATCCTTATTAATTCTTTGAATTTACTGTAGTTATTGGACCCGCCACTTGGTCTTATTATTTAACACATTAATAAGCACATATGGCTGGACATGGTGGCGCACACTTGTAATCCCAGTACTTGGGAGGCTGAGAAGGGAGGATTGCAAGTTCTAGGACAGCCTCAACAAGGAGTGAGACTCTCTTCAACCTAACGAGACCCTGTTTCCAAATAAATGAAATTGGACTGGGGGTGCAGCTCAAAGGTAGAATGCCTCTGGGTTCAATTCCCAGTACCACAAAAAAAAAAAAAAAAAGCACATATGTACTTGGGAGCCTGAAGCAGGAGAATCATAAGTTCCAGGCCAGGCTCAGTAACTTAGTGAGGCCATCAGCAACTTAGAGAGACTCTGTGTCAAAATAAAAAATAAGCTGGGCATGGTGGTGCATGCTTATAATCCTAGTACTTGGGAGGCTGAGACACAAGGATCGCAGGTTTGAAGGCAGCCTCAGCTCCTTAGTGAGGCCCTCTGCAACTTAGTGAGACCCTATTTCAAAATAAAGAATAAAAAATAGGGCTGGGGGTATAGCTCGGAGGTAAAATGCTCGAGTTCAATCTCCAGTCCTGAAAAGAAAATAAATAAGTAAAATAGGAGCCGGGCATGGTGGTACACATCTGTAATCCCAGTACTTGGGAGACTGAGACAGGAGGATCACAGCTTTGAGAACAGCCTCAGCAAGTAGTGAGACTCTTATTAACCTAGCAAGACCCTGTTTCAAAATAAAAATAAAATAGGGCTGGGGGTATAGCTCAGAGTTAGAATGCCCCTGAGTTCAATCTGGAGTACCACAATAAATAAATAAATAAATAAATAAATAAATAAATAAATAAATAAATAAATAAATAAATAAATAAAAACCGGGCATGGTGGCGCATGCTTGTAATCCCAGCATTCAGGAGGCTGAGACCAGAGGATCCGAGTTCGAGGCCAGCCTCAGCTACCTAGTGAGGCACTCCACAACTTAGTGAGACTCGGTTTCAAAATAAAGAATAAAAAATGGGGCTGGGGGTGTAGCTCGGAGGTAGAATGCCCCTGAGTTCAATTCCCAGTACTGCAAAATAAATAAATAAAATAAATAAATAAATAAAAAATAGGACTGAGGATGTAGCTCAGATAAAATGCCCTTGGGTTCAATCTCCAGTACCATAAACAAGCAAACAAACAAATAAATACACATATATTAATATATACCATAAATTTTAATTTAAAACATTTTTGTGTGGTATTGGGGATTGAATCCAAGGATGTTCTTCCTCTGAGCTACATCTCCCAGCCCTATTTTATTTTTTATTTTGTTTTTATTTTTGTTTTGGTACTGGGAATTGAACTCAGGGGCATTCTACCTCCGAGCTATACCCCCAGCCCTATTTTTTATTCTTTATTTTGAAACCGAGTCTCACTAAGTTGCGGAGTACCTCACTAGGTAGCTGAGACTGGCCGCGAACCCGGATCCTCCGGTCTCAGCCTCCCGAATGCTGGAATTACAAGCGTGCACCATCATGCCCGGCTATTTTTTATTTTTGAAATAGGGTCTCTTTAAGTTGTGGAGGGCCTTGCTAAGTAGCTGAGACTGGCTGCAAACCTGTGATCGTCCTGTCTTAGCCTCCAAGTACTGGGATTACAGGCATGTGCCACCACACCACCACACCTGGCTGATTTTAGACATTCTTGATAATGATATTTCACTATATTTACCTATTTTCAAAATCTTATGCATCTTGTCATTCGTATCTAAGATCGTTATCCTAAGAAAGACTTCATCGTCTTTGCAGATTGCTAAAGGCCCAAATAAGCCAAGACCCCTGATCCCAACTAAATGTTAATATCATGATGGGGGAAAAAAAGGTCGCTCAAATTTCTTTTTTTTTTTTTTTTTTTTGAGGTACTGGGGATTGAACTCAGGGGCATTCTACCTCCGAGCTACACCCCCAGCCCCATTTTTTATTCTTTACTTTGAAACAGGGTCTCACTAAGTTTCGGAGTGCCTCACTAGGTAGCTGAGGCTGGCCACGAACCCGGATCCTCCGGTCTCAGCCTCCCGAATGCTGGGATTACAAGCGTGCGCCACCACACCCGGCTGCTCAAATTTCTTGATCCATGCCAGGAGCTTGACCAACACTGCCTCATTTACTCTTATGTATGTTATTATTATTATTATTATCATTATTATTATTCCCGTGTTACTATTAAGGAACTCAAGGCTTAAATGAAGTCCATCCAGCCAGTTAATGGAAAATTAGGTGTTCAAGTGGAGGGTTCTCTACTTCTAAAGTCTATGTTAAGCAGGGTGTGGTGGCACACGCTTATAATCCCAGTACTTGGGAGACTGAGACAAGAGGATCGCAGGTTAGCAGCCAGCCTCAGCAACTTAGTGAGATCCTGTTTCCAAATAAAAAATAAAATAGGTCTAGGGGTGTAGCCTGGAGGTAGAAGGCCCCTGGGTTCCATCCCCAGTACCACACACACACACACACACACAAAATAAATAAAGTGTATGTTATTTCACCAGATCAACTGGATCATATGTTGAAGCCTCCACGTTGGTAAGCAGCTTTGCCCCCTCTGAATTAGCACAATGTCAGAGCCAATGACTGTGGTCACTTGGTTTTTTTGTTTTGTCTTGGTTTTTTTTTTTTTTTTTTTGTACTAGGGATTGAACCCAAGGGTGTTCTGCTTCCAAGTTATACCCCCAGCCCTTTTTATTTTTTTTCATTTTGAAATTAGGTTGACACTTGATATTTTTTTTTTTTTTTTTTTTTTTTTTTTGGGTACTGGGGATTGAACTCAGGGGCATTCTACCTCCGAGCTATACCCCCAGCCCTATTTTTTATTCTTTATTTTGAAACCGAGTCTCACTAAGTTGCGGAGGGCCTCACTAGGTAGCTGAGGCTGGCCACGAACCCGGATCCTCCGGTCTCAGCCTCCCGAATGCTGGGATTACAAGCGTGCGCCACCACGCCCGGCTACGACACTTGATATTTTGAGAGCCCAGAGGCAGCTGAGTACGATGGTATACACTTGTAATCCTGGTACAATAGGATCACAGGTTCAAGGAGAGCCTCAGCAACTTAGCAAGAGCGTTGTACCCTTGTGTTCAAGCCCCAGGAGAGAGAGAGAGAGAGAGAGAGAGAGAGAGAGAGAGAGAGAGAGAGAGAGAGA
>PVLC010029084.1:0-20486 GCA_004027655.1 Graphiurus murinus
GCAACTGGCAAGATGGCGGCTGGTTCGCAGGGCCCGCCACTGCTGAGTGCTCACACAGGCTCCTTTGTTCTCCCTGGGTTCTGTTCAGCTGCTTTTGTTGCTTTATTCTCTTTATTTGCCGTTTTGCTTTTCTTTCCTTCCATCAAGAATCTGCATTTGCGGCAGTTTTGATTCAAGTTCTGCAGTGCAGTTGATCGCTGCTCTGGCTCTGGAGGGAGAGGTGAGCTGGGGTGGTCCCTTGGGGGCTTATACTGATCATACCACACGTTCCGGTCCCTGTGGAAGGCGCAGGGATATGCTGCTTGGTTAGGATGTGGAGTTCTGGAGTCGCTTACTCCACACCTCATTGCTGGGTAAGCAGCTGGGTGGCAGGCTTAATGGCCACCGTGGCGGCTTAGCACCGCTGCCACATGGTCGGGGTCCTTTGCTCTCCCTGGTCGGCTTTCTAAGGTCTCTTTAGTTGTAGTTCAGTTTTTGTTGCTTTGTTTGCTTTTTTGTTGCTTTTGTTCTTCTGTCAAGAAGCTGCTTTTAAGGCAGATTTGATTCCAGCATCCAGCGCCTGAGGAGAGGTGTTTCACTCAGATGCTATCTTGGGCTCTGTCCTCCACTATATTTCTTTTAACACATTTATAAGTGCTATATTGGTAATAGGCTCAGTATTTTCATTTTTCCCCCACTGAGACTTGCAAACTATATAGTGACATTTGCAGAAAAGTATAATAAATGTATAAACTAGTATTGAAATTATTAGAGTTTTATTTATATTCTTTGGGTTAACAGTTTCTTCCTTTAGTAAGTTACCTACAATTGTGAAAGTATGAATGGGTATAAAATACTAAGAAATAATTTAAAGAACATCTTTTTTTTTTTTTTTTTTTGAGGTACTGAGGATTGAACTCAGAGGCATTCTACATCCAAGCTATGCCCCCAGACCTATTTTTTATTCTTTTATTTTGAAACAGGGTCTCACTAAGTTGTTGGGGGCCTCACTAAGTAGCCGAGGCTGGCTGCAGACCAGGATCCTCCTGTCTCTGCCTCCCAAGTACTGGGATTACAAAGGTGGGCCACCACTCCTGGCTTAAAGAATATCTTACAAATATGAGATGTTCAATTCATCAGTCCAAAAATGACATAATTTTATTAGCAGTTTTATAATTTAATGTTGATTTCTTGTATATACACACCTTCATAAAAACTCTAAAATCGTTTGCTAATGGTAAATGTGTAATTTACCACTCAAGCAATATGAATACCAGCAGAAGGAGGTACAATCAACTAGAGTCAGGAGAGTCATTGGTAATGGCATAGGAACTTAAGAAAACTGATAAGAATGTGACTTGTACATGATTCAAAAAGAATTCTCATTGATAATTTCACATGTGCATAATGGCAATGGAAATGTTTCTTTTGTTAACTCTCCCTCCCTTACCACCACCCTCCTTTAGACAACCTCCATGCCTCCACTGGGTTTATCCTTCCCATGGGGAAGAGGATGGAGTGGGAAACCAGTGAGAGGAGGGAGCGTGCAAAGTGCTGTGTGCATGTGTGTCACTATTACTCTGAACTATCTTAGGATGTAAGACTACAATGTACCAATAAATAACAAAATAAAAATAAAAGGACTTCTCTAATTAATCATTTTAAATGAATAATGTTTTTCTCTACCCCCTCCTTTTTTCAAAAATAAATAGAAAAAATTTCCTGTGTGTATAATAAATCATATATTTTTGAATACCCTTTCTATTTGCCAAGCTCTTTAAAAAAATGAGCATCAACTCATAAACAAGTTATTTCAGGTGTTAAATTCCTTTAGGAATGAATTAATTGGAATTTTTAAAAATGCCTACAGGAAAGAATGTGAATATACTACAAAAAAATAAAATAAAATAGGAATGTCTCCATAAATAAAAACAAAATAAAAAGTTGCTTTTATGCATTCTTGTGATCTAGGCAAAAGGAAGCGTATTTTATTTTTATAAAACAAAATCCCCCGGGGATGAGGGATCCCACCCTAATAATACTGTACTGGAGGATCTTAACTGCATATCTTTGACTGCTGAAACATGTTTTTATAAAAGGTGTTTGGTCTAAAATGAAGCTGTAATCATATAGTGTAATATAGATATGGCATAATTTTGCCAGTGTACACAAGAAGCACTGCTGATAACATCAACACAATAAAAAATAGAAACAAAATCAATTTCAAAAATTCAGAAGCTTTTCTGTATGCCAAACATAAATCCACTCATGATATCCCCCCAAATAATAAAAGACATAGGGATAAACCTAACCAAGGAGGTAAAAGACCTCCACAAGGAATATTATAAAACATTGAAAAAATAAATTAAGGAAGACCATAGCAGATGAAAGGACCTTCCATGTTCTTGCACAGACAGAATAATATCAAAACGGCTGTTCTTTCAAAAATGGTTACAGATTCAGTGCAATTCCAATTAAAATTCTAAGGAAATTCTTCACAGATATAGAAAAATCAGTCCTTAAATTCATTTGGAACAACCAAAAAACCAGAATAGCCAAAATAGTTCCCAGCAACAAGAACCATGCAGGAGGCATCATAGTACCTGGGTTCAAAGTATACTACAAAGCCATGGTAATAAAAACAGCAGGATATTGACACAAAAGCAGGCACATAGATCATTGAAGCAGAATAGAAGATTCAGAAACAAATCCACACACTTACAGCCAATTGGTATTTGACAAAGGGGCCAAACATACACTGGAAAAAAGATAGCCTCTTCAACAAATGGTGTTGGAAAACTGGTTATCCCTATGCAGAAAAGTAGAAATAAATCCCACTCTCTCACTGCACACAAGAGTCAATTTAAGATGGATCAAAGACCTGGAAATAGACCAGAGACCTTGTAGCTACTTGAAGATGGCATAGCACCAAAGGTCCAACACATAAGCCTGGATAAAAACTTCCTCAGCCAGACCTCAAAAGCACAAGCAATTAAAATGAGGATCAATGTGTGGGATTATGTTAAAGTGAAGAGCTTCTGTGCAGCAAAGGAAACTATCAAGAACCTCAACAGAGAGTCAACAGAATGGGAGAAAATTTTTGCCAACAATTCTGACAAAGGACTAATATCTAGAATATACAGAGAACTCAAGAAACTCAACACCAAAAAAAAAAAAAAATAGTGCAAGTGAATTAAATAGACACTTCACAAAAGAAGACATACAAATGGCAAATAAATGTATGAAAAAATGTTCAACATCATTAGCAATTAGAGAGATGTAAATCAAAACTACTTTGAAATTTCACCTAACCCCAATTAGAATGGCAACCATTAAAAAGACAAACAATAACAAATGCAAAGATATGGAGAAGTAGGAACTCAAATACGTTGTTGGTGGGACTGCATATTAGTGTATCCACTTTGCGAAACAGTGTGGAGGATCCTCAGAAGAATGGGAATGAGCCAGACACTGTGGCACATGTTCATAAGCCCAGTACATGGGAGGCTGAGACAGGAGAATTGCAGATTCACAGGCAGCTTCAGCAACCTTGTGAGACCTTCTGCAACTTAGTGAGACCCTATTTCAAAATAAAAAATAAAATCAGGCTAGGGGTATAGCTTGGAGGTAGTATGCCCCTGAGTTCAGTCTTCAGTACCATGCTCCCCAAAAGCTGGAAATGAACTTACTTACCAGAGCCTGCCAGCTAAGTCGAACAAGCTTGAAAGGAGAAAGTGTGGTTTGAGAAAAACAAAAACAAAAGTTGCTTAAGAAAGATAAAGACAAGGGATAGATTCAGGAGGGCTGACAGTGAATACTGCCATGCTGGATTATATTTAGCTCAGTCCTTATATACTTCTTTAAGCACCAGAGTATACATCAAGGTTAATGTTTTCTCACAATGGTTACATTTTGTGGAAATTAATCACCTGAGGGTACACAGTTCAAGGAACAAATATTCATACAATTCATTACTATAACAGCCTGATAAAGTCTAAATAAACCTCTTGATTCCTGGAACTTGAAGCAAAGCAGGGCTTTTTCCCTGAGTCAGTACTCAGCACATGTTATGGCAATCTTTATCTCCGTAGGAATAGACTTCTATGCCTGAGAGTCAGCAAAAGTAGACCTTGAGCACTGTTGGTCTCCGACAGTTTCCGCCTTTCTTTAAATATTGAACAAAAGTCATCAACTCTCATAGTTGAGACACAACAAACTGTGTCTGTCTTAGGTTGTTCTCTTTAAGATACAAGTCTTACCTGTCATGGGAGCATAAATGATATACACCTATGTCCTGTCTTAGGTTGATCTGTGCTTAAGAGAATCTTACCCTTCATTGACTACCAGTTCCTGCATAAGGGGTCATGCGGATCTCTATTCCATGCATGCATATCAGCTTTTATTTTCCATATAGTGCTGACAAAGGTTTGCACCAGAATCGATAGCAAACACAGAGCTATGAGTAACAGGACACCAACACCTACAAGTCCTCCAATTAAAGAAGTGAATGAGTAAGGTGAGAGGCTTACTAATTTATCTAAAATATTTTGAGCTGATTTAGTGGCATCAAAATTAAGAGAGCTAATACTTATCATATCAGCAATTTCATGATGAAGCTTTAACAAATCCAATAATATGTTTTCATGATGCCAAACTGCTTGAAAGTGAGCTTTGACTCTATCCCAATTATAATAGCTTTCATTATAAGTCTTTTGAGTAACACAAATCCAATTAAATGTAGCATGATATTATAGTCCAGGTTTAATTTTCAACTCCCAGACATTAGCTCTTAAATCTTTAATTTCATCACCCAAATAATCTACAGTATCATACAAAGCATTGTCTATGTTCTAATTTGATATCTAATTGTTCTTGTGTATCTAAAGTACATGTAACATTTTTAGACATTTGATTAACAAAGTGAGCAGTTATCAGTCCCAGTGATATTACTTCTTTG
Organism: Graphiurus murinus; assembly: GCA_004027655.1. Lineage (NCBI taxonomy): Eukaryota > Metazoa > Chordata > Mammalia > Rodentia > Gliridae > Graphiurus > Graphiurus murinus. The sequence goes on from PVLC010029084.1 coordinate 4,937, forward strand.
AGTTGCAAAAGAGATGCATCTTCTCCAGTTGAGATAGCTGGTGTAACACATGAAATCTTCTTTGCAAGGTAACTGAGATCGAGGGGCAGTTAGATTTTCCACCACATCTCTTTTTGGTCCCCATAAAACTAGTCCTTGTATATTGCAATCCAGTCTTATGAAGAACTTGAGATGTTAAAGTTAGACATCCAGGAACAGTAACATTTTTTGAGAAGCATATAGGTGTACCACACCTATCCCAGTGTAGTTGGTTGGAATAGCTTCTGGAATTTTTGAGTCATCAATCACTGGAAGACTTAGGAGTCGAGAGTTGTTTGCTGTCACCATGATTTGTCTGTCTTCCATTGTGGAATGAAGCAAGGGTGGATCAGGAACATAGGCCCAGTAGACTTTAGCTGTCATCATCAGGACCCAGTTCATCAGGAGCAAAAGGATCAGGAACATCAGCACTGAGGGTGGTATTTGTGATGTGTGTCACACAAGACTTTCAGGTAGCCAGGGTGCTCCATTTTCATCCTGTGGGAAAATACAAACATGACCTCATCTCCACAAAATTACAGGGTCAGGCCTTTCCCATTGGCCAGTACAAGGGTTTTTTTCATTTAACATAAGCAAAAGTATTCTTTGTAGATGGATGCCAGAAGCGCTCTGCAGCTGAGTGACCATGGGCATGAGTATTTAAAAATTTTTAAATGAAAAGAGAATTTTTCAGTAGATTATGTGGCAAGGTAGGGTAGGACTCCTCTTTTATTTTTTAATTTAATGGCTTTAGTCTGTTGAAGACAAACTTATCCACATAATTTAATATATATGGGTCAAATATAAACAGAAGTACAATGGCCACTAAGGTCTCAAAAGAGGTAGGCTTTAATAGAACCTTATTGCCATTTTTTTTTTACCTACTTGTTTTAAATAAAACCATCTTTATCACATATTTAAAATTTCTTTTATAAGCTTTATCCTCTTATAAACATCCACAAACCTTCTGCTACTTGTCTTAACCCTTTGATTTTTATCCTAATCCTTTTATTTCCCATTTGGGACAACTTTAGGATAAATCTTACTTCATACAAAATGCTTTCTTATTTTTATCCTTTTTTTACGAAAACTTTTTATACACATGTACCCTTTTACATTTCTCTCTCATTCCTAAATACTGGTTTCTTTTTGTCATAATTCCATTCTTGAATTTACATTGTGAAATAATTTTGTACACATCTTTTAACAAAATAAGAAACAAACTGAAATCATTTATCTAAGTTTTACAGTAGCCTCTAAGGTCATTGAAACATTATGTGACAATGAATTAACATGATGAGTAGTATTAATATTCGTAACTAAGCAGTAGTTGAAACAATTAAATAATAATAATAATAGAGATTAAGGTAGAAATTTCTAAAATTAGAGAAGCTACAAATCTTTTAGGATGAATAAGATCAGTAATTTGTTTATGGAGAATTAAAAGGCTCTATGTGTCCAGCATCAAACTGTTCCTGCACTAACACTTGAGCTGCTATAATTTTTTCCTGATTTAATGACCACTGGTCCACACAAACAGGCTTAACATGTTTCCATGTGATAGCATTTGTGTGGGAAGCAGACAGGACAATGGCTGATGCTAAAAATATCCCAAGCCAGTTCTGGAAGAATGTCTCTTTGCTTCAATTGGAGTAATCATTCCCTGTCCTTTTTCCCCAGACCTTGACTATGAAGAAGTCCTTGATCTAAAAGCTGCTGTGAAACAGCTTGACTGGGGCTGTAAAGATAAAGACCCATCTTTTTCATAAAATCTCGGCCCCACAAATTAACTGGTAAATTTGGTACTATATAAGGTTGAAAATATCCCTCATGCTCATCAGTTTCTTGCCAAAATAATAAGTCACTACTTTGCTCAGGGTTTTGAGACTGACCAATTCCCTGTAACTGAGTTATAGAGGGTTGTTTATGCCAGGCTGAAGGCCACTGACTCATGGTAATAACAGATATGTCAGCTCCAGTATCTAGTAACCCTTTAAAGGCTTTTCCATTAATTTTTGAAGTTAGTTCCGAATGCTGGCTGCTAATAACCTGTATCCAATAAACATCTGAGAACCCAAAACCTTTATCCCCTCTTTTACCTGTTACACTTTTATTTATTGTAGTGACTTGAGGCACAAGAATTAATTGAGCTAGTTGCTGTCCCTTATTTATCACAGAAATATTAGTAGGAGAATGAACTATGATTTTAATTTCACCTTCATAATCAGTATCAATAATTCCTGGAGCTACCAAAAGTCCTTTCATAATAGTACAACTTCTTCTTAACAAAAGACCAACAGTCCCCCAGGTAAAGGACCAAAAATTCCTATGGGTAGGATTTGGATGCCCATTTCAGTAGTTAATATTGTGCTGGTGGAGCAACTGAGGTCCAATAATGTGCTACCTGGAGTTGCTCAGTAGAGGCTACAAATGGATTGTTTTTGGACCTTTCCATCTGAGGAATAAAGGTCTGTATTGCCCCATAACATGGTTGTTGTGGGGCCTGAGGCTGGCCTCTCCCCACTGTTTCCCAGCGGGAGAGGATTGCCCTGATCATCTCTTTTAGATCTGCACTCTTAACCCCAATGCTTTCCTCTTTTACATCTTGGACATAAATTTGGCCTTTCTGGAAGATGAAAAATGTGACTAGCCAAGAGCAGAAAAAAAGTATTGCTGTTAAGTTTATACAAGGTAAAATCAGCCATGTGATTATGCTTTTAACAGATAAATTGTGTCTCACTTCCTTCTGCAAAGTATTCAGGAAATTGGTGGAGAGTGTCCTTTATATATCTCTGTCTATATCATAGATCTGCATTCCTTTATATACCTATATTTAAGAAAATAATTCCTTTAAGTAGTTTTAAATTGAACCTAAAGACAGTAAATTTGCTTTTGTCAACTGGTGTATGAGAGACTTTTTTAGGCAAAGTCAGGAAAACCAATATCCAGTTGCCAAATCTTGTAAAGTTCATAAGTTTGCCTACCTCAGTTCAAAAACTGAGATTTAGTCATTTCTAACTCAACAATAGGATTCATCTTAACATATGTACATGAATTATCCTGATAAAGTTATATTCTGTAGCTGAGGGTGGTGGTACACGCTTGTAATCCCAGCACTTGGGAGGCTGAGACAGGAGGATCCTGGTTTGAGGCCAGCTTCAGCTACTTCGTGAAGCTCTCTGCAACTTAGTGAGATCCTGTTTCAAAATAAAGAATAAAAAATAGGACTGAGGGTGTTGTTTGGAGGTAGAATGCCCCTGGGTTTGATCCCCAGTACAGAAGAAAAAGGTTTATATTCTGTAAATAAAAAATAATCTTTCTTAATAGCAGACATGTCTGTTTATGAAACACACACTGACACAGTTTTCACTCCTTTCTCATAATTGCATTCCACTTTTTAATATCATTTCATTTTTTTTACTACAAATGTACTTTAGTTCTTTTGTATCTAAAGTATTAATCTTTTTTAAGGCAGCCAGTATGTGAAATATAAATGGCAGAAGTTCGCACATTTAAGCTTGCAGCACTGGTTTAACTCTGAAAGTTATGAGAAAGAGTCAAAAAGCTAAACTGACCAATGTGAAAATATAGCCACTACAATTTTAAATGTATACTTATCAATAATGTAAATTCTGAAACTACTCATAATAAAGTATGTAAGTTTACTGGAAAGTAAACAAATGAGCTAGGAAAATGAGAAAACATTAATGAAAATATAATTTAAGTGCTGAGGACTGGGAACTTGATTTTCATACCACTTTCCTCATAGCTATATGCAAAGTAACATGGTTTGTTTTTCAAAAGCATGCAAAAGTTGAAATATGAAAGTGATATTGTTCAGGTGTCTTGTGGTTAAAAAAATGGAGATTTTTCTTAGCAAAGGCAAGTCATTAAATGCTGATAAATAAAGAAATTTATTAACCCACCTTTCTAATATATCAATATTTTATATATTTTATATATAAACATATAGAATTTAAAGTTAAAAGTATATAAGTAATTTGTAAGTATGTATAATTATATATGATTTATATTAGTGCAAATTGAGACATTACGATAAAATATAAAAATTCACTTAATTGAAGTAAATCATAATAGTTTTCTACTTATTTATTTGTTTATTCTCAATTTAAAGCAGTGTGTGTGTGTGTGTGTGTGTGTGTGTGTGTGTGTGTGTGTGACTATGTGTTTGTCTGCATCAGGAGACAGGGGATTTTATTATATGTTTTTAGGAAGCCATGCAAGCAAAAAAAAAAAAAAATCAGACTAGCAAAAAAGGAAGAATTTCAACATAAATTTCATTTGTAATTCCAGTTTGTTTGAGGGCTAATCAGCTTTTGTTGAATTCCTTGATCTACTATCAAATAGACATTGGTTATTGAAAAGTAGTTCATTATGATTGAAGTATATTGTGGAACTCTAAATTATTTAAATAGTTTATTAGAATTACTTTTTAGTCAATCACTAACACAATGATGTCATTACTGCTATTAGTAGTAAACTTTAACATTACTCCAACAATAGGGTAGATTGAAAATAGGAGTTTAGAAAAATGTTTCAGAAAATGAGAATAACAGATTAAACATTCACTGAGATTGTGTGTCTCTCAAGTACCAAATTCCTCCAAGAAAATTCTTACACAAGTCATTATACTGAAATATCACCGATTTGAGCAAATATTGTTTGCCATTTGTTAATATAAGTACTGTATATAGTTCCAGTAAACTCTCTATTTCAATTTCATTGGAATTGAAATCATGTTGAAATGTTCTCAAACTGGACAATGCTTATATTCTTTGTATGTTAAAAAGATAATCCCAATAATTAACACACTGGTCTCGTTAAAGAAGATGCAATGAATATATAAGAAAGAGACACAGGAAGAAAAATAAACACAAATGAAATCTTATGCTTGGAGAAATTAATGACTTCTAAATACAGAAAATGGTGATTTAGGAAATCACTATTTTGCAATATTTCCTGATCTGAAACCAGCTAGAATCTTCAGTGAATGCCAAAATAATTGAATTAAAAGATGGAGAAGAATAAGTTATTTATTGAGTTTTTAAATATACTACTTGAGAGATTATTTGCAAATACACAAGAAAAAATACAATTTCAAAATGAAAAGAGCTTGCTTATGCACCTCTCATCTAGGTGGTCTAATTTATAAGCACTGATATGGAAAAATTATGTGTTGGATGCCTTATTTTGCCACACAAAACTATTCAAGCTATATCTAATCATATTGAAAGAAAGAAAGAAAAATCCAAAACTTAAAATATATTTCAAGATTCTTGGTGTGGACTTTTGAATAAATTAATGTCATTTAAAAATAAAAGGCAGCCAGGCGTGGTGGCGCACGCTTGTAATCCCAGCATTTGGGAGGCTGAGACCGGAGGATCCCGGTTCGCGGCCAGCCTCAGCTACCTAGTGAGGCACTCCGCAACTTAGTGAGACCCGGTTTCAAAATAAAGAATATAAAAAATAGGGCTGGGGGTGTAGCTCGGAGGTAGAATGCCCCTGAGTTCAATCCCCAGTACCGCAAAAAAATAAATAAATAAATAAATAAATAAATAAAAGGCTAGAGTATTAATTTAGATTTTTAAAAACATTAAAGACATATAACAAACAAATACACTAGCCATATATTCGTTGATTCATGAATTAGAAAAGCAAGAAGCAAAGAGAAGTTAATAAGAAAGAAGAGGGAGACGACCAGCAGCAGTTGCTATGCAAGGCATTTTGAAGCTAATACTTATAGGAGCTGACTTGAAAGTATAATCTAGGTTAAATGATATTCTAGTTTCATTGTAAATTCTCTATTGAAATATACTTCATTTTCTTAGCTATGATAGTTCTGTAGTGCCTGTGTATGACAATATATTTTCCTTTTCCTTTTTCTTTTATATTAATTTATATAATTATTTATTTTATTTTGTGGTACTGGGGATTGAACTCAGGGGCATTCTACCTCTGAGCTACACCCCTTGCTTCATTTATTATTTATTTTGAAAGTGTTCCACTAAGGCGCTAAGCTGGTCTCAAACCACCTATTTTCCTGTCTCAGCCTCCCAAGTACTGGAATTAAAGGTTTGCACCACCACATTCAGCTGACGATATGGTTTTAAAATTCATAGGAAGGTGTTTATGCCTCAACTTTTATGAATTCTAAAATTGACTTTCAAATTTTATATAAATATCGATATATATCATACATATGTAAATTTAATACATATAAATATTGAACAAATCGGATGAAAGTAATTACTGAATATGTGTATAGAGCTAAATACAAAATAAAATACTGAGTAAATTTATTATACAGATAAATACTGTATATGTGTATAGAGCTAAATACAAAGTAAAATTATTATACAGATGTTGTTATACTGTACTATACAATTATTTGTGGTTAGAAATATATTCATATTTAAGATGAAAATTTTAAAGAAAAAATAAATATATGCATTTGGAATGGAAGTAAATTATAATTTCAATGCATCCAACATTGTTACACATCAGCAATTTAATACTCAAAAATAATTATCAGCTGTAAACTTCCTATAAACAGAGAGGTAAGAAAATTGAGATAGCATATATTAGTCAAAACTGATGTATTTTAGCATCATTGTGTTTAAAATAAGTAGATATTTAACATTGTACGTAGCTGGCTTGTCTCTCTTTTAGTGGTGCTGGATACAGAACCCTGGGTAACTTAGCACATGTTGAACACATATTCTACTACTGAGCTACAGCCCCTATCTTTCTTAAACATCATGTTTATTTTCATTATAATCGAGGAAGAAACATACATTGCTAAAAGTTAGAAAAATAACAGATGAAAATCAAAGAATATAGAATGTAATCTATAATCGTGTGACTATAGAGTCAAACCCACAAAAGAATGCGTAAAGCTAAGGTGTGAGTAAACATTCAAGTTAATGAAACTAGTTATCAGCCCAGAATGACAGATACATACAGATATCACATTGTTCATATGCCATTTCTTGCCAAGAAAACAAACTTGGTTTGTCTCTGTGGGAATATGAGTTCTTATTTATTTTGACAACTCTCCTAGAAAAATTTCCCTGAAGCAACAGTCTATTCTTTCCAAAAATTCAGAACCTATTTCCTCCCTTACAGTCTCCCAGTATATAATTAACAAGCCTGTGCGTGAAAAGACTGGCAGGGCTTCTCAGACTTTACTTGCAACTACATTACATTCTGTGTTTTCATTCTGTAAGCATCTCCACTGTTTGTATTTAAAAACTAGATCATATCTTCTACTTTTGTGAACATTTTGTTATCTATGTGTGTTAGCAGCCTTCTGCAACTTTAACAAAATACCTGATAATATTAACTTGATGGAGGAAAAGTTTATTTTGGCTCATGGTTTCGGAGGTTTCAGTTCATAGCTGGCTCTATTGCTCTTAGCCTGTGGTGATGTGGTGAGACAGATTAAAGGATCCATGGTCATGAAGAGATCCAAAGTGAGAAAGATCCATGGTCAGAAGGAAGTGGCAGAGGAAAACTGCTCACCTCATAGCAGCCAGGGAGAAGAGAGAGAGGAGAGAGAGAGAGAGACAGAGAGAGACAGAGAGAGAGAGCTGGGGACAAGATACAGTCCCCAAGGGCATTCGCTCAAGGTCCTACTCCCTTCAAGTAGACCTACAGTTTTTATGAACACCCAGTCAGTACTCCTGTCAACTATGGAAGGATTCATAGATTAATTCAATTGATCTATCAATGAGGTTTGAGTCCTCATGATTCAACCACTTCCTGTGGGTTCTCCCTCTAGTATGTGGAAGTTAGAAAGAAAAGGGACTTTATATGAAAACAGGAGAGATACCAATAGTAGTGGAAGAGGATCTGAAGAGGTAAAAGGGGATATAAAGGGGGGATAGGGAAAGGCAACAGACAATATTATGTTATTAGCTTATATAGATATAGCACTATATGCCTTATTGTTATATACAATCAGAATGCAACAATAATTTGTGGTGTGTGTGTGTGTGTGTGTGTGTGTGTGTGTGTGTGTAGCTTTTGGGGATTGAACTCACAGGTATTATACCTCTGAGATATAGTCCAGCACTATTTTGTTTTTGTTTTTGTTTTTTTATTTTGAAACAGGATCTCAGTAAGTTGTGAAAGGTCTCACAAAGTTACTGAGGCTGGTTGTGAATCTGATTCTCCTGTCTTAGCCTCCCACGTACTAGGATTATAAGCATGTGCCACTGTACCTGACAATATATATATTTTTTAATTTGAATATTGTATCTTAAGATTACTGAATTGAGGAAAAATTTTCAACACATGAGCCTTTGGGAGACGTTCCATATCAAAACAGAATACAATCTAAGGCTGGAACCTTGTATATATTTCACCAGCTGTAATTATTGGGAATATATTATTTTACTTAATTTGATATTTATTTATTAATGCTAGTCTTACTCATATGCATATGATTAGAATGCATGAAATACAATCAGGAAAATGCATATCAGGAAAATGTTATTTAGTTTTCTTAGAAAAGCCTGCCCTTCAATTTTTACCAAATTTCTACATTGTCTATGAAACAAGGAATATACTTTCTCCGCAGGTTCTTATCTCACTTTATAAGCATTTTGATGTTTGAATTATACTGTATTAACATTATTTTCAGACTACATATTTTCACAAATTTATCTTTTATTATACCTATTCTTTATTATCTGCATGATTCTTGATACAAATTACATGATTAAAAACATGCTGGCAAAATAATCCCTTCTAATACTTAATAGTGCAATGTCATACAATAAGAAAAAAATTAGCCATTGTATGATAATGTTATACAACATTTATAATACTTTTTGACATTATTGCATTGCTTCAAAAAAGTAAATTTATGGCGTAATAACTAAAATTATCACAACCCCAGAAAGCAGAATGGCAACAATTAGCTTTCCATTTATGTTTGGTAGCATTGCAAACAAGAGTAGATGCTATTTGAACAGTTTACTAATAACCCTATTTTCATTATGTGTCCATTGAATAATATTTTGCCTGACAGCAGCATATAAGTGTTATGATCATCTCAAAAAGAGGAATTTTCACTGTACAATAATACCATAAAATATTTATTCTATAAATGCAAATTATTACAGATTACTTTCAGTCATAGTCTTGAATCTAGTTCACCTTTGCTTTCACTTTATATAACACTGTTGTTCTTGATATATAAATGCCTTGTAAATTGTGGTTATACTTCAATAATTATTTAACTTTTCTGATATATGTATCCTTAACATCCTCCACCAGAATAAATTGTGATTCTGTAATCCAGATTTTGCTAAAGGTAGATAGATTCTAACTCTAAATAGTCCATTAATTCTTAGAAAAAACAGAGGAGGATTGCTTTACTGTAACAGTATTCAGTTGGTTTGTGAGAATTAATGATCTGTCTCAAAGATGTAATTTAAGTTTTAAAATTATTTGGCTTAATTTATATTCACACATTTAGTCATAGACACTTTGCAAACTCTGTAGGTAATTGCACAGATATTTATTAGAGCATGTCTACTGCAAATTTCATTTTTCTTGTTAGAGACAGTACTGAGTAAGAAGAAATATTTCATTTAAATAAATTAACCAATGGCTCAGCTTTAACATTTTGGACTCTGTGCTTTCCTTCTGTTGTAGTGCCTAGTGACATCATTGTTATAGTTAGAGAAAAATAAGAATAAATCCCAAAATAATTATAATTGTATAAAATAGAATGCTAAAACCAACTTTTACTAATTGTTCACATATATTTGAAAATGTTTATTCTTTTCACTATATCAGTTCATTTTTGTAATATGATTTTGTATTTTTACATATTTTTCTTCATTCTTTATAGGTGTTTTTGTAGAAGAAAGGATTAAAAAGTTGGTTGGAAATACTGGCCAGGTCATTTTTCCTGAATCTGTTTTTACAATTTTGTTATTAAAGATACATATTTTTAAAGTTAACATGTCCAAATTATTCAGAAATTCAGAAAGATTAGCCATTAAAAACAAAATCAGAACTTTGCAATTATCATTTTTACATGGCACCTTTCTTGAACTACTCTAGTTTTTTTTCCCATCCCATTCAACTCCAGACACTCCCATATATGCAGATCTAATCTCTAGGTTATAAATAAAACTGACCACCTTTGCTATGGATTTCTCAGTATTATTTTACATTTTAGGTATTACTTTTTTTTATTCTTTAATTTTATAGTATAACACTTGGATTTTTTTTTATTGTATTATCTGGTTTAGGCTGTCTTTCTATTTTCTAGTTCTAATCTCTTGCAGATATCCGCTGCCTGAATTATGAGTGCCCCCTTCTGAAGGTCTATCTTTTTTTATTATCTATTAACCTTTCTTGTGGAATGCATTCCTAGGACTTAAATAAAATCTTTTTGCTGACAAATTCTAAATCTTCATTGTGGACTCTATATCTGATTTCTATAACTGCATATTAAAATGTTAAGAACATTTTAAATTTTGAACAGTTCTTACATAGACATTTCAAAAATAACATCTGATAAATGTAAACTTTTTTCCCATTTCTAAATGTGTCTTCTTTTAACTACTTTTTCCTCAGCAATTAGCACCTTTATTCTCCTAAGAGCTGATGGCAAAAACCTCGTTTATAAAGAATTCCAAATTGAATCAATAATCTGGTCCTTTCAAGTCTACCACTACAATTGATCTTAAATCTATTTGTTTCCTCTACTGAAATCACTGTTTTTTCTAAATGTAATAATGAATCCCCTGGAAGAGTGACCCGGACTGTGGAAATATTTTAACTGTCATGATGAGTTGGTAGAGGGTGCGGGTAATTATGTCCTGGGAACAACAGGACGTAATTATGTATTTTGTAATACATAGCAAAGTTCTACACAATGAAGAGAGTTGTCTGCCACTCGTGTTATATTACAAGCAAAGTGATATATAGAAATAGTTAAATAAATAAAGGTTTGGGGGTTAAAGTTAACTGTAAAAGCATACTAAAACATCACAGGGTTAGTAACTGAAGATAGTGATTCCCACCACTAGAGCTGTAATCAGAGTACTTGGGAGGCTGAAACAGTAAGATTACAGGTTTGAAACCAGTCTCAGCAATTTAGGGAGACTCTCCAAAATCTAGTAAGAACTTGTTTCAAAACAAAAAAATTAACAAAGGATAGGGCTGTAGGAATTAGAATGACCCTGGGTTCAATCCTAAAAAAAAAAAAAAAAAAAAAAATAGCTGCAAGGTAAAGATAAACAAAATAAAAATAATTAGTTCATTGTTTTTAAACACCATAGTGAGGTTTGAAGTGATACAAACAGATATGCTCACAGGTCTTGGTGTCTTTCCCTTCAGATTCCACCTGGATATCCACTGTGACCTCTCTGTCTCATACATATTAGTGAGATGGGCAGTGAAACCTTCACATATGAACCTAACATTATTTGAACTATTTCTTTCATCAGTTCTTCCTTTTTCCCCCCAACTCTCTTCTCTTTTCCCTTCCACTATTCTACTGCCTCTTTCCCCTCAATTTTCTGAAGTCCCTATGTCTTCTCAAGCTTCATATGAGAAAAAAGTATTTTAACTAGAAATGAAGCTTTGGAATAGAATGCTTGCCTAGCATGCATGAGGTCCTGGGTTTGATCTCCAACATCACCAACAAAACAAAGCAAAACAAAACAAAAAAACCGAAAACTTAGCTAGGCTTGGTGGCACACTATTCCAGTATTTTGGAGGCTGAGACAGGAGGTTCGCAGGTTCATGGTCAACCTCATCTACTAATAAAAATAATAAAAAAATAGGGTTGGGGATGTGACTTGGAGGTAGAATGCCCCTGGGTGCAATGGTGCAATACCCAGTACCACACACACACACACACACACACACACACACACACACACACAAAATGATAAATATTTGATGCTTGACTGAGACTAGCTGATCTCATTTAGTATATTCTCAAGTTCCATCCATTTTCCTGTAAATGACATGATTTTATTCTTTATGGCTGAGAAAATTTCCATCATGGTATATACATTATTATCCATTCACCTGTTGATTGACACTTAGATTGATTCCATAATTTCACTATTATGAATTGTGCTGTTATAAACATGGGTATGCATGTATTACTTTACGATTCTTACTTTAATTATTTAGAAAGATATTGTAGAGTGATACTGAGTCATATGGTGGTTACATTCCTAGTCTTTTGAGAAGCCACAGTACTGATCTCTTCAGTGGTTGAACTAATTTTTATTCCTACCAACAATTTATGAGTTCCTATTTCCTCACAACCTTGCTGGCATTCATTGTTATTTTTATTCATTGTTATTTTATTCATTGTTTATTTATTATTATAGTCTCACATGATAATTAAATTCATAGTGATAATGGCATGCATGCACACAGCACTTGGTGGGCTTTCCCCCAGCTGAGATTTTCTTTTTAAATTGCATATGGTGAAGGTTTCCCCTATTCGTTTGTGCTTTCTTAATATAACAACTGACCACAGAGTCACAAAAGAAAAACAAAAATTTTAAATATAATAAGAGAAAAAGATAATTGTTTTGTAAATATACTAGATTCACTGCATATCTTTTAAATGTATATATGGTTTTCTATTGCTTAATCTGAGATAGTAATTCTTTTTTTATTTTGCTTTCGATTGATACTTAATAGTTTCATAAATTATTATGGTAAAATATATTTTGTTACTTATATGTATTGTGTATTAATCAAATCAGCAATTAATACATCTATTGCTTTTAATATTTTATTATTCTTTTGTGGAGAAGATTCAAATCTCTCTTATGGCTATTTTCAGAGATACAGTAAATGTCAATGATATTATTACTGCCTTGTCTTAAAACAGAAATAATACTGTAAATTTAGGCTTACATATATATAATTAAAATATTTACAGTTTGGCCTTGTCATGCAAAATAGAATGCTTGCCTATCATGTGTAGGGATCTAAATTTAATAATCCTTAGCATTACAAACATACACACAAATACACACACACACACACACACACAGATTCTTGATAGATTTACTCTTTACATCAATGTTAGAAATTATATTGATTTGATTCTTAAGTACATGATGTATATAATAAAGTCAGTAATACATATCAGAGAACTTTTACATGCAGATGACTAAATATAGTTGTTAAAATATTTTAAAAAGTTAGGGTTTGAAGTAAAATCAAGATAACATGCAACATCAAAGAAATGTAGGAAATTCTAAAACTGAGTTAAAACTATATTCTCCTCAAAATATTATTTTGGAATCACTAAAGAAAAAGTAGTGTCTCAGTTAAAATTCTCACTGCTTAAATTCAAATTGACTGACCACACAACTTAGTGAAAAAAAGATTTATTTTCTGTTTTTTTTTTTTTTTTTTTGAGATTTCTGGTTGAGTCCATGTGAGGCCAGGGTCTGAAGCTCAGGACCTGATGGTAGGAAGAGGAGAGAGGGAGAGCACAAGACCACAGTCCCTCATCACGGAGGCTTGAAGTAGAAAGCAGAGGAAGGAGAGGACCTTATATAATCAACAAGGCCATATCCAAAGGGACCCCTCCTTGGCAACCAGGCTCCTCTTCAAACATTGCTACCTTGTTTCTTTGAGGAATAAGAGTACATTTCAAATTCAAACTATTATACTCGGCCACTGGCCTACTGGACATCATAGGCACCTTACAATGAAAAATGCACTTAATTCATCTCTGACAGTTTCCATGGATGTAAGAGTTCCAGCATCAATTAAACACCCAAAATTGAAAGTCTCCTATGAGACTCAAGTTAAACTCTTGGTTGTGAGTCCCTGTTAAAAACTGAAAGCAAGTTATGTGCATCCAACATTCAATGGCATGGAGTAAACATTTGCCTTATTAAAGGGAGGAATAAAACCATGGAAAGAAGGAATAGGACCAAGACATTATCAAAGTCTAGCAAGGAAAGCATTTGATCCTGCAGCTCCATTTCTACCATTTGGGGTACATGATGGTGACATGTACCCCAAATCCAAGGGGCCTTGGCAGCCCTGCCGTTGTGTGCTGATTGATGGTAATTGGCAGTATACTCACTCTTCCATCCCGGCTCTATGGTTAGCAGATTGTCACCTTTCATGTGGTGCTTCCACATTTCTGGCATTTCTAAATCTCAGTAGTTTCTCTTGCTACCTTGGTTTTACCCTCACAGTTTCAAAAATTTTCCCATTTGAGCCTGCTTCCAGGGATTCTAACCCTACTTGCCACACATTACTTACAATTTGGGAGAAGAGGGAATGACTATATGACCCCTTTTGCCAAGAAATTCAGCATTATGTGAGCACCCAAATTGACTGCCATCAGGAAAGATAGTCACACCCTTTATAATCAGAGCCACTAGGTCCACCTCCATCATTACCAAATCTGAGCCTGTGGCCATCATGGACAGAGCTGGGCCTGCCTTCATCAAGGCCACAGGGAAGAAATCTGAATACCCTTTTTCAAAATGGTTACCCTTATTTTCATGTACATAAACTGCCCTGACATCATTCTTTTCTTTTTTATTCAAATCTTCAACTTCCCAGAGTGCATTCCTTTCTTTGTTTCTAATCAAAGCATTTAATCTTTTTTCAACCATTTTACTTTCTTTCTTTCACAGCACTGTCTCTCTGGGCCCCAGCTTTACACCAGCCTTTATGGCCAAAATGCAAATTTATAAAGTCTCTCTGTTTTGCTTTCTGCTCTAAAAATTTGGTGTACAATTTGCTGAATGTGGACATCAATATCAATAATGCAGTTGAGATACTTTGCTGTTTTGATATTTTCTCTGCCATTTTAATCAGCCAATTATCTTTAAATTCAGAATGACACAAAGTTTCAGGACATTGACAAAATGTTAATAAGTCCATTGCTATAATGTAACATGTGTGGTCTCTACTCCATTTTCCTATGGAGTCCTCCTTGCCCTCCAAAATCTCCTGAGGAGTCTCTACTGTCAGTCTGTCTAGATAGCCTCATTCTGACCCTTCCAAGTTCCTCTCACAAACCAGTTCCAAAGACTCACAAAGCACATAGTCAGACTTAGATATAGTAGTGTCCCCACTCCTGGTCCCAATTTCTGTCTCAGTCAACATTCTTACTACTATAATCCCGAACAACTGACCATGCAATTTATAGAAAGAAAAATTTATTTGCTCAAAGTTTTTTGGAGATTCTGAGTTCATTCCATGTGAAATCAGAATCTGAAGCTCAGAGTATGGTAGCAGAAAGAAGACAGAGAAGCTGGGCGTGGTGGCGCACGCTTGTAATCCCAGCATTTGGGAGGCTGAGACCAGAGGATCCGGGTTCGCGGCCAGCCTCAGCTACCTAGTGAGGCACTCTGCAACTTAGTGAGACTTGGTTTCAAAATAAAGAATAAAAAAATAGGGCTGGGGGTATAGCTCGGAGGTAGAATGCCCTTGAGTTCAATCCCCAGTACCGAAAAAAAAAAAAAAAAAAAAGAAAGAGGAA
>PVLC010029085.1:0-20371 GCA_004027655.1 Graphiurus murinus
ACTCTCTGTGTGGCTTTAGGCCAGTTAACTAATCTTTCTGAGCCTCAGTCTCCCCCACCTGTACAACGGGGACATTCATACGAGACATGCCAGTCTCGTAGGGAGACTGTAAGGGTCAGGGAAGCTCTTTTGGAAAAACCTTCTTTAAAAAACCAGAAGGAAGAGCTGAGCGTGGTGGCGCACGCCTGTAATCCCAGCATTCGGGAGGCTGAGACGGGAGGATCCGGGTTCGAGGCCAGCCTCAGCTACCTAGTGAGGCACTCCGCAACTTAGCGAGACTCAGTTTCAAAATAAAGAATAAAAAAAAGGGGCTGGGGGTATAGCTCAGAGGTAGAACACCCCTGAGTTCAATCCCCAGTACAGCAAAAAAAAAAAAAACAGAAGGAAGCTGGGTGTGGTGGTACGCTCCTAGGATCCCAGAACTTGTGAGGCTGAGACAGCAGGATCACAGGTGTGAGGCAGCCTCAGCAACTTAGCAAGGCCCTCAGCAACTTAGCAAGGCCCTGTTTCAAAATAAAGATAAAAAGGGCTGGGGTATAGCTCCAAGATAGAAGGCCCCTGGTTCAATCCCTAGTACCACAGAGGGAGAGAGAGGGGAGGGGAGGGGAGAGGGGAGAGAGGAGAGAGGAGAGAAGAGAGAGGAGAGAGAGGAAGAAGAAGAAGAAGAAGAAGAAGAAGAAGAAGAAGAAGAAGAAGAAGAAGAAGAAGAAGAAGAAAGAAAAGGGGGGGGAATTGAGAGGAGAGGGAAGGAAGTGGGATTTTTGTTCTGTGTGTGTGTGTGTGTGTGTGTGTGTGTGTGTGTGTGTGTGTGTGTGTGTGTATGTGTTTAAGAAGAATTGAATCCAGGGACATTCTACCTCTGAGCTGCACCCCCTAGTCCTATTTTTAATTTTTTTATTTTGAAATAGGATCTCACCAAGTTGTGGAGGGCCTCACTAAGTTTCTGAGGCTGACCTCAAACCTGTGATCCTCCTGTCTCAGTCTGCCAAGTACCGGGATTACAAGTGTGTGCCCCCAGGCACGGCTGGTCCCAGGCCCCTCAGGGAAGCCGCCCCGTCTCCCCCCACAGGTCCAGACCCTCCAGGCCGAGAGCCTCCTGCTGGTGTCCACCTTGGACGGAAGTCTCCACGCGCTGAGCAGGCAGACGGGGGACTTGAAGTGGACCCTGAAGGATGGTGAGCGAGCGGCTGCCACTTCTCTCTTCCCTTGGGCTCTCGTCTGACAGTGGCCACTCGAGCCAGGGTCTGTAGGCAGCCTCACCACTTAGCAGCTGTGTGGGCTTAGGAAATTCGCTTCACCTCTCTGAGCCTCGGTGTCTGGGGAAACGGGCAAAGGGAAATGAGCCCCCTGGCAGAGTTCTTGGGAAGATGCCGCCATTGCGTTCCTGTTGAACACGGGGCCTGGTGTCGGGTACCCAGCAAGGACTCAGTGAGCGTGGGCCACGCTCGGCCATGGGACTCCGGAGGGGACTCACTCTCTGTCCCCGTCCTTGTCCCTGCAGATCCCATCATCCAAGGACCTACGTACGTCACTGAGTAAGTGAACCTGTGAACTTTTAAGGAGGGGGAGGCTTGTGGGGGGCGGAGCCAAAGTTGTCTGGAATTTCTTAATCGGGGAGGTGTATTGGAAAGAAGGGAAGAGAATTGGGTCTGGATGTAATATAGGAGAAGGGCGTGGAGCTCCGAGATGTGTCCTACTGCTAGGCATAGTGGTGCAGGCCAAAATCTTAATACTTGGGAGCTTGAGACAGGAGGATGGCAGTTTTAAGGCCATCCTCCGCAACTTACACTCATCAATTTACTGGGACCCTGTTTCAAAATATAAATAAATAGCTGGGCGTGGTGGTGCACGCTTGTAATCCCAGTACTTGGGAGGCCAAAACAGGAGGATCTCAGGTTCGTGACCAGCCTCAAGTACTTAGTGAAACCCTCTGCAACTTAGTGAGACCCTGTTTCAAAGTAAAAAAATAAAATAGGGCTAGGGGTGCAGCTCGGGGGTAGAATGCCCTGGGTTCGATCCCAGTAGTAATAAAAAAGAAGTTGTTTTTAGTTATGTGTGGTGGCACATGCCTGAAATCCTAGTACTTGGGAGGCTGGGACAGAAGGATCTCAGGTTTGAGGCCATCCTCAGCAAGTTAGTGAGACCTTCAGCAACTTAGCAAGACCCCATTTCAAAATAAAAAAATAAAATGGACTGGGGCTGTAGGTCAGAGGTAGAATACCCCTGGGTTCAATCCCCAGCACCACACAAAAAATAAAAATAATAAAAAAGATGTTTTCTATTAAGACAGGCTTCCATTAGTGGAGAAGTCGGAAGGAATGGGGGCCTTTATGAACCCAACCTTCTCCATGTTCCTCTCCACAGAACGGCCTTCCTCTCAGACCCAGCTGACGGCAGCCTGTACATCTTGGGGACCCAGAAACAGCAGGGACTAATGGTGAGTCTCCTACAGCACTCTGGGATGGCCAGGGCCAGGTTTCCACCTGCTGGGGCACTGAGGGGTAGAGAGAGGCAATATGGACAGAACCTGGATGTCTTACAGAGAACGTAAGTCGGGGCTCAGAAGATGGCGGAAAGGTCTATTGAAAGGTAGGAAGTGAGCCAGTTATGGTGGCGCATCTTATAATCCCAGGACTTGGGAGGCTGAAACAGGAGGATCACAAGTTCAAGGATAGCCTCAGCAAGTAGTGAGACTTTCATCGGTGAGACCTTATATATATAAAAAAAAAATAGAGCTAGGTGTGGTGGTGCACGCTTGTAATCCCAGTACTTGGGAGGCTGAGACAGGAGGATCAGAGGTTCACGGCCAGCCTCAGCTACCTAGTGAGGCCCTCCACAACTTAGTGAGACTCTGTTTCAAAATAAAGAATAAAAAATAGGGCTGGGGGTGTAGCTCAGAGGTAGAATGCCCCTGAGTTCAATCCCCAGTACCGCAAAAAAAAAAAAAAAAAAAAATAGGGCTGGGGGATGTAGCTTGGAGGTAGAATGTCCCTGGGTTCAATCCCCAGTACCACAAAAAAGAAAAAAGGTTCTGATGGGTCAACCTCAGAAGGGTTGGCCCAGTGCAGTTGGGTGCTGTCTGTGTATTTCTGTTCTTACCGCCTCCTGGACCTTCCCTCTCGCCTTAGAAACTGCCATTCACCATCCCGGAGCTGGTTCACTCCTCTCCCTGCCGCAGCTCTGATGGGGTCTTCTACACAGGTGAGTCCAAGTCCTGCCATCAGGGATGGGGACCTGGGTCACCCAGGGCCAGCTTGGCGCTGGAGCCACAGGGTAGGCAGTTTCTCCCATTTTGAAAGCTGGCCGACTTTCCACCTCTGCAGGGCGGAAGCAGGATGCTTGGTTTGTGGTGGACCCCGAGTCAGGGGAGACTCAGATGACGCTCACCACAGAGGGTCTCTCTACCCCTCGCCTCTACATTGGCCGCACACGTGAGTTAGGCCCAAGCTGCTCCCCAAGCTCAGGGAAGCACCCCTTTTTTTCTGCCCACGCCTGTCAATTGCTATCCAAGTTGAATTCAAGCCAGTCTCTCTATCAGTCATCAACAAACATTTCATTGGACACAACCGAGGAGTTGGGAGTGCAGCAAAGACAAGATGGCCCTGGTCTCTGCCATTGGGATGCTCATCGGGACTGTGGGATGGGGTGCTGAGGAAGTCCCCACCCTCACAAGATGAAGCCCTGGGATGGGGGCAAGGGGAGCATCCTGTGGACATGCCTGGTAAGCTTGCTTCTGGGGATCCCCAGAGTACACGGTCACCATGCACGACCCAAGGGCCCCCGCCCTGCGCTGGAACACCACCTACCGCCGCTACTCAGCAACCCCCATGGACACCTCACCTGGGAAATGTGAGTGCCACCCTCCTCCAGCCCCACCTTGGAGTCAGGGCCCCAACCCGGGGAGCCCTGAGTGGCATCCATGGCCAAGTCCCACCCATCCTCTGACCCGCAGACCCCTCACCTGCTGAATGACACACCCCGACAGATGACCCCAGGTGACCCCCCTCGGCCCCCAGGCTGACCCTCATAGCCCTGAGCAAGGCCTCACCATCCCAACTTTTCCATACCCCAAATGACCCCAACCAGGTAGCTGGGATCCTAAGTGACCCCAAGCGACCCCCTCACACCCTGAGCAATCCCCACACGTCCTCACTGACCCTTGAAGATGACTGTGAGTAAGTTTTTCCTAAGTAAACCCCCAGGTAACCCTGACCACCCCTGGATATCATGTCCGTCCTACCCAACTGCCCGAGGGACCTCACAGGTGCCCCTAAATAACCCCTCAAATCCTGACTCCACCATCAGGCATGAGACCCCATGCGGGTAATCCTGAAGAATCACAAGACACCCCCAGGCCTCTTAACTCACCCTTTCACTTCCCAGTGACTCCCCGGTGACCCACACACCTCCAGGCCACACTGATGACCCATCCTAGGGGGACATCAGTCTGACCATGACTGACCACCCCAGGCACCTCTCCTCAGGTGACCCAGCAACTCACATAGCCGAGTCGCCTTTGGATGACCCCATGAACTCTTACACTCACCTTCCTAAAAACCCTACAAGTGACCTCACCCCTCACCTGACCTCCACACTCCCGATGCCCCTCCTCCCCAGGGCTCTCTGACATCTCCCCAGCTATCTTTCTTGGCAGACATGAGCCACCTGGCCTCCTGTGGGATGGGCCTGCTGCTGACCGTGGACCCAGGAAGCGGGGCGGTGCTGTGGACACAGGACTTGGGCGTGCCCGTGATGGGTGTCTACACCTGGCACCAGGATGGCCTGCGCCAGCTGCCCCATCTCACGCTGGCGCGGGACACCCTGCATTTCCTTGCCCTCCGCTGGGGCCACATCCGGCTGCCTGCTTCAGGCCCCCAAGACACAGCCACCTACTTCTCTGCCTTGGACACTCAGCTTCTGTAGGTATCCACACTTGGGACCCAGGGAGGGAGCTTCTGGAATTATTGTAGCTCAGGTCCAATGGCCAGACATGATGCTCAGCCATGACTCACCAACATAGCTGAACTAGTTGTCAAAATATAGTACCCCCACCAAGAGTGGTGGTGCATGCCTGTAATCCCAGTACTTGGGAGGCCGAAATAGGAGGATCACAGGTTCGAGGCCAGCCTCAGCAACTTAGCAAAGCCCTAAGCAACTTGGCAAGACTCTGTTTCAAAATAAAACATAAGCCAGACATGGTGGCTGGTGACATACACTTGTAATCTCACAATGTGGGAGGCTGATACAGGAGGATCGCAAGTTCGAGGACATCTTCAGCAAATAGTGACATAATCGTCAACCTAGCAAGATACTATTTCAAAATAAAATAGGGTTGGAGATGTAGCTTGGAGATAAAATGCCCTAGGGTTCAATCCCCAGTATAAGGAAGGAAGGAAGGAAGGAAGGAGGGAGGGAAGGAAAAAAGGGAGGGAGGAAGGAAAGTAAATAACTAATAAAATCAGGCTGGGGGTGTAGCTTAGAGGTAGAACACTTCTGGGTTCAATCCCTAGTATCAACAAACAAACACGTGTCTTGGTCAACATTCTTATTGCTGTATCCCAATAAACCTGACCACACAGCTTAGAGGAAGGAAGATTTATTTGCTCACAGTTTCCTTGGAGATTTTAGGTTCAGCCCATGTGAGGCCAGGACCACAGATCTCAGGGCATGGCGGCAGGAGGCAAAGAGAGGGAGAACACATGGGCTGTGTTCCTCCCATCACTGAGGCCGGGAGAGAGAGAGAGAGAGAGAGAGAGAGAGAGAGAGAGAGAGAGAGAGAGAGAAAGAGAAAGCAAGGGATCAAAGGCACACGCACGATCCCTACGTACCACCCAGATAAATCCACTGTAATGACATTACAACCCTCAGGACTTAACTATGTCAACCCGAGCTTAATACATGAGCTCTTCAGGGGACGTTCCATATGACAACACCCCACAAACATTTATTGGTTTTCAATAATGATTCTGTGGGTCTGCCTGGTGGCTTCTCTGGTCCCTACAGTCAGCTGGTGACTTGACAGAGCCAACAATCTAAGATGGCCTCGCTCACCTATGTCATAGTTGGCAGAGTATTTGGCCTAGAAGATGTCCAGTAGAATGGCTTGCTTCTATTCCATAAGGCCTCTGATGCCTGCCAAGAGATTGAGCTTCCTCACACGTGGTCTCACGGCTTCATGGTTCCAAAGAGCACCAGCAGGGGCAGGCCCCAGTGCACCTGCACTTTCCAAGCCTTTGCTATGACCTCGTTGGCTAATGCAAGTCGCATGGCCAAGTTCAGAGTCAATATGGATGGATCCAGTAGTAACTGGAACTACCCTCCACCATGACTCCTTCTCCTCTGTCTCCTCTCTCCCATTAGGATGACGCTATATGTAGGAAAAGACGAAGCTGGCTTCTACGTCTCCAGAGCACTGGTCCACGCAGGAGTGGCCTTGGTGGTGAGAAGGGGTCTCTGAGTAGGCTGGGGAGGGAGTGGAGCAGGAGACGCCCTCCCTCACTCATGGCTCTCCTCTGCCTTCTCCTGTAGCCTCGAGGACTGACCCTGGCCTCCATGGACGGCCCCACCACGGATGAGGTGACACTCCAAGTCTCAGGGGAGCGAGAGGGCTCACCCAGCACTGCTGTCAGATACCCCTCCGGCAGCGTGGCCCTCCCTAGCCAGTGGCTGCTCATTGGTGAGCTCCTGGGCTCCAAATTTGGAGTACATGAAGACAAAGGACCTGAAAGCCCAGTTTCTGAGTTGGAAGGCTCAAGTCCTCTTCAGCCCCATGACTTTTGTTCCTGCCCCTTAGGACACCATGAGCCACCTCCAGTCCTGCATACAACCATGCTGAGGGTCCATCCCACCCCTGGGAGTGGGACTGCTGAGACCAGACCCCCAGAGAGCACCCATGCCCCGGCTCTCTTCTTGGAGGTCAGTGCTAGAAGGGCAGAGGGCATGGGGGAACCTAACAGATGGGTGGGCAGCCTGTGGACCTCTTCCTTGGACATCTAGAAGTAATCGTTAATGGACAGTTAGTGGACCTCACACAATTTCCAAGAAGACAAATTTTGTTTTGTTTTTATGGTACTGGGACTGAGCCCAGGGACAATCTACACCCAACCCGTTTTTATTTTTTGTTTTGAAATAGGGTCTCACTAGATTACTGAGAGTCTTGCTAAATTGTTGAGGCTGGTCTTGAACCTGAAACCCTCCTATCTTAGCCTCCCATACACTGTCTGTAATACACTGGTATTACAGACAAGAACCACTGTGCCCTGGCTTACCAAGAATACAAACTTTTTTTGTTGTTATTGCTAGAGGTCTTAAAAGTGTCAAAGAGAGCCAGGCATGGTGGCTAACTCCAGACCTACCAAACTCAGAATCTCTAGAGGTAGATATCTATAGATCTACTAACATTCACAATTATCTGTTTTTTAAAATTGTATTTATTTGTGTGTATGTGTGGTATTAGGGATTGAACCTAGGGGCATTCTACCTCTGAGCTATACCTGCAACCCTCTTGATTTTTTATTTTGAAGCAGGGTCTTGCTAAGTTGCTGAGGCTGGTCTTGAACAAGCAATCCTCCTGTCTCAGCCTCCCAAGTAGTGGAATTATATGCATGCACTACCATGCTAAGCCCACATGTCTTTATTTATTTATTTATTTATTATTTATTTATTTTTGCGGTACTAGAGATTGAACTCAGGGGCATTCTACCTCCGAGCTATACCCCCAGCCCTATTTTTTATTCTTTATTTTGAAACCGAGTCTCACTAAGTTGCGGAGTGCCTCACTAGGTAGCTGAGGCTGGCTGCGAACCCGGATCCTCCGGTCTCAGCCTCCCGAATGCTGGGATTACAAGCGTGCGCCACCACGCCCGGCTCTCATGTCTTTATTTTTAAGTGATATACAAGGAGATTCTGGTCATCTGCTAGGTTTGGCCACCCAGGCTCCTGGGTCCTGGGCACCATGATGTTTCAGCACCACGGAGAGTGCCATGGTTCCCACCATGCACCCACCATTCACTGTCCCTTCAGCTTAGCCTAGCCCTGGTCTGGGTGATAAAGAACGGTCAGGGGTTCCACAGTGGGAGCAAGTACCAAGAGTAAAAGCTGTTTTGTCCCCAGCTCCTGAGCCTGAGCCGGGAGGAAACTTGGAACTCAGAGCTGCTTCCTGGAGAGAAAAGTCCAGGCTCTTATCCAGGTCTGGGGCTCCAGGACCTGCTGGCTGCCAGCCTCACCGCTGTCCTCCTGGGAGGCTGGCTTCTCTTCCTGATGAGGCAGGTAAGCCCATCGCCCTGATCTGAGGGCCATCTCAGGGTCTTCCTAGAGGGAATTCTACTCTTCTCTGAGACCACTCAGCAACCCTCCTCTCCCTCCCCCCACTCCAGCGGGGCCTCCTGCCTCCCCCCCAGCAGCAGCCCTACCCCTGCTTCTGTGCTCCAGAAGTTCATGCTCCCCTGCAAGGCTGTCTCAGGCACAAGCGCAGGGGAGCTTAGTCCAGGGCTGAGCTCTCTTAAGCCCTCCTGTGTCTGCAGCAGCCGGCAGAGAAGCAGCATCAGATCCCCCCGGAACCCGCAGGCCTCCCTGACATCTCTCAGGATGCCCAGACACAGTCCTCGGGGGCCACCCCACGGGACCAGGAGGGGGTTCAAAGTCCCTCAGAGCAAATCCATCCATCGTGTGATTCCGAAGGTGAGTTTGCATGAATTAGACAGGATAGAGTCAGGAACAGAGAAAGGAGACTGGCAGATTTATTTTAAAGTCAGTTTATCAGAATCCATGAAAGTGGGATGGTTAAGCCTAGATAAGACAACAAGAGGATGTTTTGTAGCTGGGCATGGTGGCACACGCCTATAATTCCAGGACTTGGGAGGTTGAGACAGGAGAATCGTAGGTTTGAAGCCAGCCTCAGCAACTTAGCAAGACCCTCAACAACCTAGTGAGACTCTGTTTCAAAATAAAATAAGAAAAATAAATAAATAAAATATAGAATATTAAATAGGGCTCGGGGTCTAGCTCAGAGATACAATGCTCCTGAGTCTAATCCTCAGATCCAAAAAAATAAGTGTGTGAGGGGGGGAAGGGGGGGGTAGGGTGTTTTGAGGGCCTTGTGTAGTTGAGCACTCTAGAAGTGACTTCTATCATTTCTTTATCATTGTTACTAATTTCAAGGATTCTGGATATTGACAGAACTGGGTGTAGATCAAACTGGACTATCTGTTAATGTCAATGAGTGGCAACTCCATTGAGCCTCAGTTTCCTCATCTGTCAAATGGGAATAATAAGGCCCACCTCATTACAACCTCTCCCAGTGAGAGGTTACCATCATTATTAGAATTAACCCACACCTACGTGATGTTACTGATATTCAAGTCAAAATAATATCATTGGTAACAATAATAGCAAATCACCTAGGCACGATTGCTACTTTTTAAACATGTCTCTCACCTGGAAAGGTGGCTCACACCTGTAATCCCAGTAATTGGGAGGCTAAGACAGGAGGATCGCAGGTTCGAAGCCAGCCCCAGCAATTTAACAAAACACTGTTTCAAAATAAAAAATAAAAAGGGCTGGGGATGTAGCTCAGAGGTGGAATGCCCCTAGGTTTAATCTCCAGTACCAAAAACAAAACAAACAAACAAAAATTCCTCTCATCTCTTCTCCATCCTATCAACACTTCCTGTCAAGGATCCCATAGTAGGCAAAACTCCTGGCAGCTTTGCACATCCATCGGTTCTCTTCTCCTTTCCTCTGTCTCTTTGTGAACCAGCGCAGACACTTCCTGGTCCTGCCCAACCTCTTCCTCGGCCTCTGCCCTGCCCACTGTCTGTCAACTGGCTCCCGGCTAAAGTCCATCCCGCGCTTGGCTTGGTCCTGCAGTGCTGCCCCCTGTGTTCAACCTGGTGCTCCTCTTCCTCAGGCCTCTGCTGAGAGGGAATAGCTCCCCTTCCTCAGGGTCAGCTGTGTGTGTGTGTGTGTGTGTGTGTGTGTGTGTGTGTGTGTGTGTGTGTGTGGCTGAGAATCAAACCCAGCGCCTTGCATGTGCAGAGCATAGGCTGTACCACTGAATTACGCCCCAGCCCAGGGGCAGCTATTGCGTAGGGCTCCAGCGTAGAGCTGCCTGAGCCCTGAGGGGTGGCAGTTCTTGTCATTTTACTGGCTCCAGTGGGGTCCAAGTAATAGTCACCCCAGTGCACCCCAAAACTCTCATCTCCCCAGACCTTTAGACTCTGAAGCAGAGCCTACTTGTCTTTCTGCAGACAACTGAGACTTCATCTTTTCCCAGGGTGGTTCTTGTCCAAGGCGCTTTAATTCCTCCTGCCATTTTCCTTCAGTTACCGCTCCCTCTCCTAGTGCACAAGACCCCAGTCAACCAGGTGATGGGATTCCTTCCCAGAAGTCTCCTCGGTTTTCATCTAAGACAGTAAGCAGCAAGGATCCTAAAGAAAGTAAAAGGAAGGCAGGCATGGTGGCGCAGGCTTGTAATCCCAGTACTTGGGAGGCTGAGACCAGAGGATCCGGGTTTGTGGCCAACCTCAGCTACTTAGGCCCTCCACAATTTAGTGAGACCCTGTTTCAAAATAAATAATAAAAAATAGGGCTGGGGGTGTAGCTTGGAGGTAGAATGCCCCTAAGTTCAATCCCTAGTACCACAAAGAAAAAAAAAAAAGTAAAAGGAGGAAAAAAAATTTTGGCTCAGCCAAGACCCTTGCCATGTAAAATACCAAAAATTCTTCATCCACTCTAGGGGAGGGTCAGTGATAGCAACTCTTTGGGACCAGAGCCCAAGAAAATAACACAGATTAGCACAGAGAGATCTGATACCTTTGTTATTAAACTCAGTGGGGAAAAAAAAATCCCTAGATAAGACTGTATTTCCTCTGTCCTTTAACAAGAACTTTCTTTTTGGCTAAGAACAAGTATAGTATCTCTTCTTATCAATGTAAAAATACTAATATGAGCCAGACATAGTGGCACATGCTTCTAATCTCAGTACTTGAGAGGCTGAGACAAGAGGATCACAGGTTTGTGGCCAGCCTCAGCAACTTAGTGAGGCCCTCCACAATTTAGTGAGACCCTGTTTCAAAATAAAAAAATATATATATATGCCAGGCCTGGTGGCGCTGGCTTGTAATCTCAGTACTTGGGAGGCTGAGACAAGAGGATCCGGGTTTGTGGCCAGCCTCATCTACTTAGTGGGCTCTCTCCCACAACTTAGGGAGACCCTGTTTCAAAATAAAGAATAACAAATAGGACTGGCGGTGTAGTTTGGAGGCAGAATGCCCCTGGGCTCAATTCCCAGTACTGCAAAAATAATAAATAAATAAATAAATAAATAAATAAATAAATAAATAAATAAATAAATAAGAAATAAAATAGGGCTAGGGTGTAGCTCAGAAGTAGAATGCCCTTTGGTTCAATCCCCAGTACCACAATAAATAAATAAGTAAATAAATAAATGAAACTAATATACTCTTTTTTTTTTTTGGTACTGGAGATTGAACCTAGGGGTATTCTACCTCCAAGTTATACCCCAGCCCTATTTTATTTTTTGCTGTTGAAACAGGGTCTTGCTAGGTTGCTGCAAGTCACTATGTTGCTATATAGCTGAGGCTGTCCTTGAACCTGTGATCCTCTCTCTCAGTTTCCCAAATACCAGGATTATAGTTATGTACCACCACGCCCAGCTAAAAATGTTAATATACTTTCTTTTTTTTAGTATTGGGGATTAAATCCAAGGTCATACTATCTCTGAGCTACACGCCTGGTCCTATTTTATTTTTTGTTTTGAAACAAGGTCTTGCTAAGTTGCTGAGGCTAGCCTCAAACCTGTGATCCTCCTGCCTCAGCCTCCCAAGTACTGGGAGTACAAACATCACCACCACACCTGATTTATAATGCCTCTTTTATGGAAGAGAAAATGAAGGCAGAAGGTGCAGTGACCCCCCCCACCTCCCCCAGGCTCACAAAACTCCTAATTGATAGCTCAGGGTTCAAGTGCAGTTAAGCTGACTCCAGCCAATGCACTTCTCCCCCCACCACTCACACTGGTGATAGAGTCCAAGGGCCTTCTACCTCTGAGCTACACTCCCAGCCCTTTTTTATTTTTTGTTTTGAAACAGGGTCTTGCTAGGTTGCTGAGGGTCTCACTACAGGGCTGAAGCTGTTCACCAACCTGCAATCTCCTGTCTCAGCCCCCCAAGTACTGGGATTACAGGTGTGCACCGCCACGCCTGGCCTAGCCTGTGCTCTTAATGAGCTGATGTGGGGTGCTGCCCTGTTTGAACACTGGCAAACAGCGGTGGAAGAATGTCACTGGTTCTTAAGCATTTCCCAACCTGTGTGAAAGTCGCAAAATGTTCTGTGTGCACTCAGGATTTCCAGAGCTAATTCTGACTGTATACTGTTTCCCTAGGACATGACAGCTTCTGATTCCTTTATAACTTAATTCTTGCACTTGCTGCCTCTCTATTATAGTGATGCAGAAGACTGACAGATATCTACAAGTGCAGGCCAAGCCTCTCCACTCATTACAGAGGCTGGCCTCTACCTAGCACTGAGGGTGCAACTGAACATCGACTCCAGCGAGCTGGAGTTTACCACACACCAACAGCATCAAACCAGGCATCGTAGTGCACACCTATAATTCCAGTACTTGGGAGGCTGAGACAGGAGGATCACAGGTTCACGACCAGCCTCAGTAACATAGAGACCCTCTGCAACTTAGCGAAACCCTGTTTCAAAATAAAATAAGGCTAGGGGCGTAGCTCAGAGGTAGAATGTCCTTGGGTTCAATCCCCAGAACACACACCAAACAAACAAACAAATGGGAAGGCAGGTCCACAATAGAACGGAGACTCAGCAGAACCAAGTGAGTGGTACAGAGAAGGGCTGGAAGGTTGATCCTCACCTGGAGTCAGATGAGGAGGGCTTATTCCAACAGGCTTTCAAGCAACTGCCCCTGCTTTCTGATGCGCTTCCCACAAGGCCCTAAACACACACTCCTAAGAGTCCAGCATATGCCAATTTATGTTACTGCCCGAATCTTGTGGACGAGATGAGAATGAATGCTTAGTGATCCTGAAGCATGGCTTGGTGCTTTTCTCGCGGTTTCCTAATGCTGATTTTCATTTGCTTTTCCACGTTTCCTAGAGCTGATTGTAGAGACGGAGGCAGGCAGCTGTTCCTAAGTAGAATGTGTTCTTAGGCCCTTGCACTGCCTGCTCTAGGGGGGTCATATACATTTAGCTGTGTGAATCGTGCCCCTCAGAGCTGAGCAGAGCTCAGCCTGCCCCAATGTGGCAGGTCCGAGTGAGAGGTCTCTTGCAGGCTACTCAAAGACAGGAGCAGTGACTGTCTGCCCTCCCCATTTAATGGGAAGCCACCGCCTTCTTGGGGCTCCTTGCCACCCGGCACTAACTCAGGACAGCATAGCAGTGCAGCACCCATGGCCTCCCCCTCTCCAGCCGGTCTTTTCTGTGACTACACTCACCCTCACTGTGCTTCCAGCTGCCAAAATCCACCTTCCTGCTTGAAACCGGTCCAACCTCAATGAAAAGGATAAGGTTACAATTGCTAGAGGTGGGGATGATGAGAGAGGAAATAAGGGAAAGAAACCAGAGCAGACGATGCCAAAAAAGAGGATGATAGAACACACAGCGCCCCGCCCCCTCTTTCTGACATCCATCCAATCCTCACGTTAATACAGCGTGGGATCATTAACACTAGCCCTGCTTTACAGATGAGGACAATAAGGGCACGGGGGTTGATTAACTTGCCTCTGTGCACACAGAGAGAGTGGCAGCCCCAGGCTTGGGCGCTGTTAGCCTGGCACCTGGGTCCTTGCTGTCACCCACCAGCTGTCACTGTACCAGGCTGCACAGGCGTAAAGATGGGGGGCTGGGAGTGTGGGGTGGTAAAGGTAAAGGTGTGGATGGAAAGGAGGGCAGAGAAGACGCATCCTGAGCCGCTGCCTTCCTCTCCCCCAGCTGAGCAGCTCACTGTAGTGGGCAAGATTTCCTTCAACCCCAAGGACGTGCTGGGACGAGGGGCAGGTGGGACTTTCGTTTTCCGGTGAGTGGTAGCTGGAGCCAGACTGCAGGCTCTTACAGCCCTTTTGGCCACTGCCCCTTGTACAGTCATTCTTTGAGACTCCCCAAGGCGGGGACAGGTTGACCCCTGGGCTCACCCTGCCCTTTCCTGTGTCTGCTCTCTCTCAACCCCTCGCCCCTGGTGCACCTGGCAGGGGACAGTTTGAGGGGCGGGCAGTGGCCGTCAAGCGGCTCCTCCGAGAGTGCTTCGGCCTGGTCCGGCGGGAGGTGCAGCTGCTGCAGGAGTCTGACCGGCACCCCAACGTGCTCCGCTACTTCTGCACCGAGCGAGGCCCCCAGTTCCACTACATCGCCCTGGAGCTCTGCCGCGCCTCCTTGCAGGAGGTGAGTTGGAAGCTGGGGGAGGCCGGGGAGGCCCTGAGCCGGGTAGTAACGCCTGACCCCTCCCTGTGGCTCAGTACGTGGAGAACCCCGACCGAGACCACTGGGGCCTGGAGCCGGAGATGGTGCTGCAGCAGCTCACGTCGGGCCTGGCCCACCTGCATTCCTTACACATAGGTAACTGCAGGCCCCCACCCTCCTGTCCCTATCCTCAACCCCCTGCATTCCCCCATCAGCAATCGGTGCCCTCTCTGCTCCCCTCCCATAGTGCACCGCGACTTAAAGCCAGGCAACATTCTCATTGCCGGGCCCGACAGCCAGGGCCAAGGCAGGGTGGTCCTCTCGGACTTCGGCCTCTGCAAGAAGCTGCCTGCCGGCCGCTGCACCTTCAGCCTCCACTCGGGCATCCCCGGCACAGAGGGCTGGATGGCACCTGAGCTCCTCCAGCTCCTGCCCCCAGACAGCCCTGTGAGTCTAACCACCTGCCCCAGGCCACAGCGCTCCCTCCTGTCCCGCATTCCTTCTAGATGAGGCTCCACATCATTTGCTGGGGGGGGGGTGCTCCTCCAAGCCTCTACACTTCATCTGTTTCAGGGGGGATAATCTGATATTCTCTCCCTTCTTGCCTCCACTATTTTGCTGCTGGGGGCATTAGGCAATGTCTGGAGGTGTTTGGGGGTTGTCTTGACTCGAAAGGAAGTGCTTCTGCATCTGGGGGTGGAGGCTAGGGGTGCTGCTGCGACTGCACAGGTCAGCCCCACAATTGCCTGGCCCATGTCAGTAGTGCCAAGGTGGAGACACCCCGAGCTAAAAAAGCAATCCCGACCACAATCCGCAATCACTGGGGAACTAGGAAAAAATATATGCATATATATGCCCAGATTTCTCACCCAGTAATCCTGACCTAATTAGCTGGGGGAGGGCCTCAGGTGATGTTAATGTGGAGCTGGAGTCAAGAACCACTGATGTGAAGGTTTAGTACCTGCTAAAATGAGCTAATGTGCTTGAATCACAGAACAGTGCGGGACCCCAGGTTATAGATTTTGGAGTCACAGTGTGCGGATGGAAGTTGAAGTCATGGGCATAGGTGACAGTGATGCAAAAGGACAGTCACTAAGCAAAACCATTCCCGCTTAAAGTCAAGAGAAAGCTCCAGAGCTGGGCATGGTGGGGCACACCTGTAATCCCAGTACTTGGGAGACTGAGACAGGAGGATCATAGGTTTGAAGCCAGCCTCAGCAATTTAGTGAGGCCCTCCACAACTTAGCAAGATACCTTCCAAATAAAAAATAAAATCAGAGGTAGAATGCTCCTGGATTCAATCCTCAGTGCCAAAAAAAAAAGAGAGAGAGAGAGAGAGAGAGAAAGCTCCAAGTGGTGGCCTGGAGACCCTGTAGTTGTTTTTTGTTTGTTTATTTGTTTTTAATTAGTGGCCAGCAGGACGTGGTGGTGCATGCTTGTAATCCCAGTACTTGGGAGGCTGAGACAGGAGAATTGCAGGTTTGAAGCAACTTAATGAGGCCCTCTGCATCTTAGTGAGACTGTTTCCAAATAAGAACTAAAATCAGGCTGGAGGTGTAGCTCAGAGGTAGAAAACCTCTGGGTTCAATCCTCAGTCTCACACACACACACACACACACACACACACACACACACACACACACAAAATAGTAGCCAATATTTTAATGTTGGAGAAATCCACATAAAAAAATCTAGATTTCTGGATCCTCTTGGAAAAATCAGCTCTGCCACCCTGGCAGAGTTCCCTGGTGACAACTAGGTGGAGCTAAGGACCAGCTGCCCGTGGCCAGGGCACTGTCGCCGCTGCCTCGTGCCTGGCCAGCTTCCCTCAGTTATGCTACCTGCGTGTGCCCTGTGGGAAAGTGGCTGGGAAGCTGGGACCGGAAGCTCAGCAGGGGCCAAGGTGTGGATGAAAACCATGGACCTCTGCAACAGCGCAGAGGGCAAGGGATCTAAATCCAAGAGATACTGTCCAGAAGCATCCTTGAGTTCTTGCCTGGAATTTAACCAGGCCTATGTCTTCCCCCTCATGCCCATCTCTCTGGCCCCCAGACCGCTGCTGTGGACATCTTCTCTGCAGGCTGCGTGTTCTATTACGTGCTTTCTGGTGGCAGCCATCCCTTTGGAGACAGCCTGTATCGCCAGGCCAACATCCTCGCAGGGGCTCCCTGTCTGGCTCACCTGGAGGAAGAGGCCCACGGTGAGGGAGATGGGGGTCCAGCAGAGAGGGAAGAAGAGCATGAGGCTGGGCAGGCCTGACATGTCCTCCCCTTGTGTCCTGCAGACAAGGTCCTTGCCCGGGACTTGGTGGAAGCCATGTTGAGCCCACTGCCGCAGACCCGCCCCCCTGCTCCGCAGGTGCTGGCCCACCCCCTGTTTTGGAGCAGAGCCAAGCAACTCCAGT
Organism: Graphiurus murinus; assembly: GCA_004027655.1. Lineage (NCBI taxonomy): Eukaryota > Metazoa > Chordata > Mammalia > Rodentia > Gliridae > Graphiurus > Graphiurus murinus. The sequence goes on from PVLC010029085.1 coordinate 16,846, forward strand.
TTTTTCAGGTCAGAGGGAAATCTTGGGAATGATCCCCCAAAGTGCTAGGTTTGGGTCCTGAGCAACAAGAAAAAGGAAGTCAGGCCGGGTTGGTGGTGCATGCCTCTAACTCCAGTACTTGGGAGGCTGAGACAGGAGGATCACAGGTTCAAGGCAACTTAGTAAGACCGTTTCAAAATAAATAAAATAAGGCTGGGGGTGTGGCTCAAAGGCAGAACACCCCTGGGTTCAATCCCCAGTACTAAGAAGAAAGAAATAAAAAATGGAGCCGGGTATGGTGGTGCACACTTGTAATCCCCATACTTGGGAAGCTAAGACAGGAGGATCATAGGTTTGAGGACAGCCTCAGCAAGTAGTGGGACTCTCGTCAGCCTAGCAAGATTCTGTTTCAAAATAAAATAACAAAATAGGACCCTCTTCTCCACCTTCATGCTCCCGGGCCCACTCCTTTCCAGCTTTCTTGGCCCTGGCTGTCGCTCGAATACACCCCACTCCTCCCACTTGAGCTGTCAACTCATTGCTCTGCCCATGCTCAGCTTCCCCACTTGTGTGACCTTGAGCGAGGGACTGTGCCTCTGAGCCCGTTCGCTCATCTGTAGAATGGAGACAGCAGTGCCCGCCTCCCAGGTGGGCGGACTCTCTGAGGCCCAGGAGGCAACCGTGCCAATCATCCTAATCCAAAAGGCTTTTGCTGCTGCGCACCCTAAGCCACACAGCACACTCCCGGCCTGTGGCCGTGGTGCTGCTCGAGGCTCAGGAGCTCTGTGGGTCCTAGGACGTCAGTGACTGGCTGGAGAAGGAGTCTGAGCAGGGGCCCCTGGTGATGGCACTGGAGGCGGGAGGCCACAAGGTGGTCCGGTGGAACTGGCACCAGCACATCTCCATGCCACTGCAGACAGGTAGAGGCTCCCTGGGTGGGCCTGGGAGGCGGAGGAGCCCACCTGGACACCTCTGCAGCCCGCCTCTGCCCACAGATCTGAGAAGGTTCCGGTCATACAAGGGGACATCAGTGCGAGACCTGCTCCGTGCCATGAGGAACAAGGTGTGTTCTGGGGCCCCGGGGGCCTGGATCCTGGGAAGGCCTGCCTCAGCTGAGCCAGGCTCCCTCCCTGCTCTGCCACCCTCAGAAGCACCACTATAGGGAGCTGCCGGCCGAGGTGCAGCAGGCTCTGGGCCAGGTCCCCGACGGCTTCGTGGAGTACTTCACACACCGCTTCCCTCGGCTGCTCCTGCACACCCACTGCGCCATGAGGAGGTGCGCCTCCGAAAGCCTCTTCCTGCCCTACTACCCGCCAGCCTGAGGCCAGGAGCTACACTAGCGGCCACCAGGAGCTGAGCCAGCCCGGAGCCACAGACTCGGTCTCCATCCCGGCAGGCCGAGGAGTTGGGGCTGGGGCTGTGGCTGAGGCTGGCCTCAGCGTCAGAAAAGACTGGCAGAGGCCCGGGGCAGCTGCAGCAGAGACATGCCTGCAGCCCGGGCACCCTCATGGAATACAAGACAAAAAAGATTCATATATGTTTAATGTATATAAAGCCAAGGGTAGGGCAGTCCCGAACGCGATAGAAATTCTCTGTACAATTTATACGGTGGGTTGAGAGGAAAAGGGAAGAGGCTTGTGTAGAACCCACACCCGAACATGTACAAAAATAACTTACACAGCAGCCCCACCTTGCACAGATGATGGGGCTCCCTGCCCAGCCCCCAGGGCTGGCAGCACGTTACAGACACAGCCCCACAGGAGCCAACTGTGCAGGCCCAGGTGCTGGTGGGAGTGAGGGGCACCAGTCCGTAGGGCAGGGAGGCCTACGAGGAGGCCTTGAGGCGGTTGCAGGCCGAGCGGGAGCTCAGCAGCTTGTCCACCATGGTTCGGGCGTAGCGCAGTCGGCTGGCCAGCTCCTTGCAGCAGCCGTGCTCCTCCAGCAGGCTCAGGCGGTACGTGCGGAAGTCCCGCTTCTCGTCGATGTAGGTCACGGCGGCCATCAGCGGGCACAGGATGAGTTTGGTGTGGTCCTGGAAGGGAAGGAGGGTGGAGATTGAAGACGCCAGCTTCTAACTGTGCAGGGAGCGGGGTGGGTGGGGGCACCTCATCCCTTCCTCCTGCCTGCTGCCAGGGCTGGGCACCCACACCGCCGCCCCTCCAGCCCGGCACCGACCTGGAAGAAGTTGATCTGCACGGTGCCATTGCTGAGGTGAAGGATGATGGCGCTTCGAGTGCGGAACCAGGTCCGCAGGTAGGGCAGCCGCGCCAGCTCGTCGCCCTCCCGGGGTGTGATGTTGGCCCCCGCCTTCAGCAAGTGCTCGCTCATGTAGTTGCGGAAATACTTAAGCAGGGTGATCTGGGTGGAAGGCGGGCAGTTCTGCAGTCAGAGTCTGACCTGGGCAGAAGCCCCAGCCCAGCTCCCGCCCCCCGGGCCGCAGCACTCACCTTCTTCATCAAGGAGTTGGGGTGGGAACTCACGGTGAGGTAGGACTCGGTCCCGTCTCGCTCTATGTACTGCAGGCTGTCCCCATCGTTGTAGAGGATGAGGCGTGTCGAGTCGTTGAAGAGCACGCCCACGCTGTTGTCACACAGCTGGTACCCTAGCGGCAGGGGGAAGGAGACCTCAGAAAGGGGAAGGAGGGCGAGGGAAATGGGAGCTGGAGCTAGGAGACCAGAGATGGAGACAGGAGAGTGTTGTTTAGAGAAGCAGCCCCGGGAGTCAGGAAAGCCAGAGCCTGTGAAGGCATCAAGGGTCACTGGGCCGACCCAAGCCACCCACCTGCTCTGGAAGAAACCTACCAAGGCCGTACTTGTCCGAATAGTCCACCCACTTGCTGACCCAGAAGATGGGGATGCAGGCAGGATCCTCGGCCTCCTCTGGCAAAGAGATAGACAGACATCAGTCAAGACCAGTCACTTCCCCTCTGGTCTACTCACGTGGCCCACACCAGGGAAGCTTGCCGGGCACCCCACTGGGCCCAATGGAGAGGCCTGCGACCCCACAAAGGAGCCCAGCAGGGCTGGTGCCACCAAGAAGCAGCACACACGTAAGCAGAACAGTGCAGCACAGCTGCCAAGTTCCACCCACTCCTTCAGATCCAGTTGATCCACATATGCAAAGCCTACTATGTGCCAGGTACTGCCGTAGGTATAATAAGAAGACAGCAACCTCAGCTTCACAGGGTTTAGGTTCTAATTAGAAGGACAAAGATTAATGAAAATCCATGTGAACAAAATCTCAAAGTGATTTCTATCAGGGTAAAAGTCAGTGGCTGAGAGATTAGCTAGTTTTCCAGTTTGGAGTGATTAAGAAACTGTGAACAAGCTGGGCGTGGTGGCGCACGCGTGTAATCCCAGCATTCGGGAGGCTGAGACCGAAGGATCCGGGTTCTCAGCCAGCCTCAGCTACCTAGTGAGGCCCTCCGCAACTTAGTGAGACCCTGATTCAAAATAAAGAATAAAAAATAGGGCCGGGAGTGTAGCTTGGAGGTAGAACTTACCGCAAAACAAAATGAAACTGTGAACAGATAGACAACTTCAGATAC
>PVLC010029086.1:0-20548 GCA_004027655.1 Graphiurus murinus
CCATGCCCAACTGAAGATGTGTAATTTAAAATTTCATATGCCTAAGTTTTCACATCTTTACATTGGGAATAAGAATATCAGATTAGATTGGGAGGATTAAGTAAAATAATGTGGGTATTCTCTCAGCAAAGTCTCTAATATATAGTGAATACTAGTAAGTGATAGATGTTATAGTAATTATTAGAAGCATGGAGGTCAAAGTCTAGTGCAATAGCTAGGGCAAAAAAAAAAATTGATAGAATCCTGCCGGGTGTGGTGGTGCATGCTTGTAATCCCAGCATTTGGGAGGCTGAGACTGGAGGATCCGGGATTGCAGCCAGCCTCAGCTACCTAGTGAGGCATTCTGAAACTTAGTGAGACCCTGTTTCAAAATAAAGAATAAAAAAAAAATAGGGCTGGGGGTGTAGCTCAGAGGTAGAATGCCTCCAAGTTCAATCAATCCCCAGTACCACAAAAGAAAAAAAAAAAGAAGAAAAGAAAAGAATCCTGAACTAAATCAGTTAATTATGTGAGAAAAGGGTTGAAGTCGGAAGAGAAATGGCAAGATGTGATGAATGAAAATGATAACAAGTATGCAGTAAGGATGCTATCCAACAGATAGACATGGAGAACCAGACCAAAGACAAAGGAGGTCAAACAGGTGACATCCATTTCAGAGGGTGCTGGGCTGCTGGGTAGAAGAGATCGCAAGACCAGAAAGACAGGTGTGTGACTCTGAGGGGGGAAGTTGAACCAGGCAGAGAACACAACTAAATAGGAGGCAAAAAGTGGCCAATGACAGCCTAGCAAGGGATTGGAGAAGTCTTTTGCAACTGAAATAGCTAACAGAAATAAATTGCCCTACATGTGAGGGCACTTAATTTTGTATTATAATATTCTTTAAAGCCACCCCCTCCCTAAAAAAATATACACTATTTTTTCTTTGGAAACAGTGGATACTTTTAACATTTGATCTACATATTTTTCTGGACTTGTTGGTTCCTCTTTGGAGAGAGAAGAGGAGTGGAGCGGGGTGATGGGGGTTCCTTCCCATATCTCTCCTTCTATGTCATCAGAGCAGACTCAGACTTCTCTCCTTCATTCATATGAATAAAGGACCCATAGACAACAACAACAAGAATTTAAACACTTTATCTGGAGTATGGTGACTTCATCTGCCACACTGGTGTTAAAATAGGTTTAGTGTTTGATAAAGCAGTATTTACATGGTGGCCATTATGTGTGGGGCATGGGGCATGGCCCAAGGCACTCTAAATGAGATTGATGGAATTTGAGCATATTATACTGAGATTAGCCAGTCTCAGAAAGTGAATAATTGTATGTTTCCTTTCATATATGGAAGCTAGAGAGAAATTGGATAACAAAAGAGACATCAGATAAAGGGGTAGAGACTCCAGTGGAGCAGAGGAAGGGTGTTAGGGGAGGTAGGAGGGGGGATAGAGACATAATGAAGAGAAGAGTTTAAGTAATGTTACATACATACATGAAGTTAACAATACCAATTTCAATGACATATACAGGGAAAAGGAGAGAGTGGGGTGAGATCCAAGTGTTGTTTGCATGGATATTCCTATCACTCTGTAGCTCAGTATGATGTATAATTACAATGCACTAATAAAAGCATAAAAATAAGGCTCAGTTCCCATTATCAGGAGAAACATGATATTTCCCAGCTATTGCCACTTTAGTGGCTTGGTCAGAAACTGTCAGGTTAAAGATGAGAATAAGAGATCTGGAGGTTCTGATGACCTGCCTGGTCCATAGCTGACTATTGGCATAGGCCAACTATAGAACATTCATTCCAGCTCAGTCCTGTGGTCTTCCCAGTTTCTCAACATTTTCCTTTAAAGTCCTCTTGATCAGATTAACCCTTAGCAGAATGCAAGGCTCTCAATTCTTGATGAAATTACACCACTTTGGTTTCTCAAGTGATGATCTAGATTCAGTTTTTGTAAACTCCAACAAGGTAATCACATATTTGTTCAATGAAAATGTATTAAGCATCTACTACATGGCAAACACATCTAACGTGTAGAATATAATAGCAAATAAAGCAGAAAATATCACTAGTAGGCCCTATGCCTATCTTTTAATCTCTCTTTCTATAGTTTTTACCTATGTGGTGGACTTTCTTGGAACATGGCAGATGCCCACCCTCTCCCTTTGTTTGCCACTATAGGAAGGATAGTTTGCTTGGGGGCAGGAAGAAGTAGGTAAAAGCTGAACCATCACCCCTTAACATCTGTCTCTCTCCAACCTTCCATATACTCCCTTATTCCTTTTGGTGTTAACCAAAGAAGAAACAACCTGTTAGTGTTTCTAGCTATTGCATCTAGAGATGGCTGTCTGATTTTCTGAAAATAATCAGCTTCAAGCTTCTGAGATCTTTCTATTTTTTATTTCACTGACTGTTGTTGGCCACTAGACTGCTAGCAGAGTGCAGTGATGGACACACTGTTTTACTGCACCAGTGTTTTTGAGTGTGTATTACCCCTGCCCACTGTTTCTAGGTAAAGTAGCATGTCCAGGCTGGTAATAAAGAATAATGCTGTTTTTTCTCTTTTAACTTTATTCCAAATATTTGATCATCTGGGATCTGATTGTGCTCTAAAATTTAAGACCTATAACTTTGTACCATAAAAATGTTTGTTGCAAGCTGGGCATGGTGGCTCGCGCTTGTAATCCCAGTACTTGGGAGGCTGAGACCGGAGGATTCGGGTTCACGGCCAGCCTCAGCTACTTAGTGAAGCTCTTTACAACTTAGTCAGACTCCGCTTCAAAATAAAGAATAAAAAATAGGACTGGGGGTGTAGCTCGGAGGTAGAATGCCCCTGGATTCATCCCTAGTACCGAAGGAAAAAAAAATGTTTGTTGCAGATTTCAGGATCAGCAGTCCTGTCCCCTACCTAATCTCTCCTTGATGCTTGCCTTGTATCTTTGACAGAGCTCTGATCTGTGCTGTGAATGTGCCCTCTGGCTCTGTTTAGCCTCTCAACTGTCACATCGATCCTAATTGGAATTAAAAAGTTATTGGCTTAGAGAGGACATCCTGTCCACCAACACTAGCAAAATCTTATTTGGATTCCTTATTGCCAAATTGGAAACCCAGATTCAATAATTTATGCATTACAGACCTGGGTCTGATTTCCTCTAGTCTTTCACATCCTCCTAAGAGAGGTTTCTGACAGAGTGGAGCTGGATCAAGTAGCCTGAAAAGACTCCTCCATCCAGAGCCTGGTTCATCTTCACAGGACAGAAAGTGAGCAGAAACTCCAGGCCATGGTCCTGAGACTTAAAAATAAAAAAATAAGTGGCATTCTGGGCCTGAGAGTGGCATGAAAAAATGCCACTCTGCCATCCTGAGGGGTCATTGGGGCTTTTCCACAATACAGCTCTGAACCTGGAGGCTGACTCCTTCAGCCTTATATCCTGAATCCCTGTATCCCTATATCCTAAAACACTCTTGGATGAGGATTCTGATTCCACTGGTAAGACTGGCCTGGGATAACCTGATTCAGTCTGAGACTCTCCCTGAAGTCACTGGAGAACTCAGTGACAGGCTGTCAGTTTGGAAAATTTGTTCATGTGGAATTTGGGTTTAAATAAGGCATTCCAAATTGTTAATCACCTAGCAACTGGGTCATGCCAAATACAAATAATACAGCTTTATGGATTTGATCTCCACACATCAAGATGTAATTGCACCCTTTCATGGACAACCTAATATTGCAGTATTCTCAGCTCAAGGTAGGAGACTTTATGAGACCCATGCTTCCAGTAGAATGCTTCAGAGAATAGGAAGCTATTCCACTACATTCATCTCGAGGAGTTAGTTTGATAAATCACCGACATGAGCACTCCCAACCCACATCTGTGCAAGCTGACATTCTTATCCTAACCTTAGAAATTTCTTTTTGGCCTTTAAGATTGTGAGAGAAAAAGTAAAAGAGGTCCCTGGGTTCAGTTCTTACCTTCAATTTCAAAACTGAGGCCTCTCATTGAATAGAAATGATGAGGAAATGAGTTCTCCCGACTTAATTTTTTAACATAAAAATAGAGTTTATGATCTTTACTTATTTTCACATAGCTCTGTTTTGATTCTTGTTAGTGTACTAGTATACTTGTAATCATGGCTACAATTATTATGTAAATATGATTTAACTGATCTTTGCTCACTTAACATCTTGACATTATTTCATGTAGGTGTTTTTTTTTTGTTTTGTTTTGTTTTGTTTTGTGGTACTGGGGATTGAACTCAGGGGCATTCTACCTTCGAGCTATACCCCCAGCCCTATTTTTTATTCTTTATTTTGAAACCGGGTTTCACTAAGTTGCGGAGTGCCTCACTAGGTAGCTGAGGCTGGCCGCGAACCCGGATCCTCCGGTCTCAGCCTCCCGAATGCTGGGATTACAAGCGTGCGCCACCACGCTCGGCTCATGTAGGTGTTTTAAAGAATCAATACAGTCACGTACGGACTTTGGTGAGTACCTGGGCACCTGTAGCTCATGGCGACTTGACTTGCCTAACCACCATGTTGCTGAGCATTTGAGAGTCCAGTTCTTTGCTTGTTATTTGAAAATAGTGATCTTAGTTAATGTCATTATTAGGGAAATTTACTTGGCACATTTTTCCCCAAGTGCAATTGAAACAGTTATTAATAAGTGAAAAACATTTTAATTTCTTTTTCAAAATCATTATTAATGTTGAAAGGAGACAGGAACACAAGGAACATTACATAATGTCAGAAATGCCAAGGACCACAGGCCCAGACTGAGAAAAAAAAGTCTTTTGCATATTCTCCAAATGTGCCTTTTCAACATTTTTTTTTTTTGTGGTACTGGGGATTGAACTCAGGGGCATTCTACTTCCGAGCTATACCCCCAAGCCCTACTTTTTTTTTTAGTCTTTGTTTTGAAACTGGGTCTCACTAAGTTGCGGAGTACCTCACTAGGTAGCTGAGGCTGGCCCCGAACCCGGATCCTCCGGTCTCAGCCTCCCAAATGCTGGGATTACAAGCGTGCGCCACCACGCCCGGCTTCAACTTTTTTTTTTTTTTTTAAGGAAATGGGCAGCAATAATTGTAAGGAAGAGGCATTTGTACACACAAGGCACACATTAGTGGTGAGTGATGAGATGCAGAGAGAATAGAGCGGGTCTCGTTGTATGTACTTACTCACTCTCCAGACAATAATTTGGCCTCTGGCCCCAAACTGAGCACCTACCCCACCCCGCTCCACATCCACCTCCACCAGTGCTTCAAAATAGGAGTGCCTGGAACAGGGAAGAGTCCTTGCTGCATGATGCTGCCTCACATTGGCAGAATGGTTAGCATCTGTGGCTTTTGCCCACCAAATGTGAGCAGTGCCTCCCAGGCATTGCTTAAAACATTGCTCAGCTGCCCTGAGACCAGGCCCATCAAGCACAGATTAGCAAATGCCCCCACAGGGCAATAAGGCCCAGGGCTTGACCTCTGGTGGTGGCATTACCACAACCCAGTGGAGACTGGAGTTGGCGGGGGTTTGGGGGGGGCAGAAGTAATGTTCCTTGTGCTGCTCTCTGCCCTCCAGGTGGGTAGCTGTCTTCTAGGATTGCAGTTTTAACAGCAAGATCTTCTGCTGGTCTGGAAATTGTCTTGGGTTTTTCTCTGAGGGAGGTGTATTGGGAAACCAGGCAGGTCAGTCACTTAGCTGCTCTATGAGTGGCACATCTTAGAGAAGGCAATTTAGTGCTCACACAGACACCCTCAATTTGAGAGAGAGGCAAATGGAGGGCAAGTAAGCAGGAAAGGCCTTGCCTGGGGACACACATCAGGACCAGGGAGGTGGGAGGGAGAAAGAGCCTACCTCTTGGAATTTCTAGGCTGGGGTTTGCTTTTTCAAAAGAGTGCATGGTCTCAGATAGTGGTGAGGGTTGTGCAATATGGATGTATTTAACATCGCTGAACTGCACACTTAAAAATGGTTAAAATGATGAATTTTATGTTGCACATTTTTTAGTACAATAAAAATGCAGTCTTAGCTAGGTGTGGTGGTACATGCCTATAGTCCAAGTCCTTGAGAGGCTAGGACAGGAGTATCACAGGTCCTCAGGTACTTAGCAAGATTCTCAGAAACCTAGTGAGACCCTGTTTCAAAATAAAAAATTAAAAGAAAAAGACCTAGCTGGGCATGGTGGCACACACTTGTAATCCCAGCATTTGGCAGGCTGAGACCAGAGAATCTGGGTTTGCGGCCAGCCTCAGCTACCTAGTGAGGCATTCCGCAACTTAGTGAGACCCTGTTTCAAAATAAAGAATAAAAAATAGGGCTGGGGGTATAGCTCGAAGGTTGAATGCCCCTGAGTTCAATCCCCAGTACTGCAAAAAAAAAAAAAGAAAGAAAAAGACCTGAGGGTATATCTTGTAGTAGAATGCTCCTGGGTTCAAGCCCTAGTAACACACACACACACTCACACACACACACACAACACACACACACACACAACACACACACACAATCTTGTGTATATTAGGAATGGACAAATATTTCTAAATATTGGAGAATTATTTATTACATTTATTTTTTTATCATCAAGATAAAGCCTGGGAACACTTATACCTGAGAAACTTGTGAAAGCCCCAATGAATGCATTTTCCGTAGCCTACTTATGTTGTGGGGTTGCCACGTGTGGTTGTGTAGGTTGTAACCTGAACATAGACCCTTGCTGCTGGTGGTTGGGTTTGGAATACAGCCCTCATTCCACCCACCAAGCCATTTATCCTAATTTGGGGCTGTTTCTTCTTACCTGGAGGAAGGGGTGACTTTTGCTAATTCTTCTACATAGAGGGAGATCCTTTTTGTAATTCAACCATTCAGATAAGCACTTTTCCCCAGTTCACACAGAGGTGCCTTCTGTGCCTGGAGTCTCTGTGACCAACAGTACGTAGTGTGGAGCCTGCAGCTATACAAAAGGAGGAAGGGGTAATAAGCCATGATACTACCCTTCTAAAAATTGGTAGCAGATACACAATATTCAGATAAGGGGAAAAGATCAAAGGCAGGGCATAGCTAAAGTACAAATATAATTTAGTAAATATTCATAGAGCAGTTACAGCTGTGGGTATTAAGTAAAGCCAGAGTAGTATGAGGTTTGTTTTAGCAAATCATGTGTCTAGCTTAAATATTTTTGAAATGTTGAGAAATTAGGGAATTTTGAGTTTGCAAATGCATTGCAGTTTAAAGACTCAGAACAATAGGGTTGGAGAGAATGAACCAAAATGAGTTTTGGATCCATGAAAAATGCCTCAGTTAGAGGGACATCAGTCCTATCCCCTTTCAGGGAGCATGCATGTATTTGTGGCCACAAGTTTGCTGAATTTTGTCTTGGGAAAAATTACTAAAAAGTGACTTTTAGAACTTCATAATCATAGATTTCATTGTCCTATGTGTCTCTCTAGAGTATGAAGTGAAAACTCTTCGCACTGTAAGGCAGCTTGGGAGTCATATCTTTGCATCCTGTCCCACCCAGGGCTGTGTTTGACTCAACAGGGTAGGCAGGCACTTAGCTTTTGTAGAGCGCTGTGCTGCCTTGGAGTAGAGCTGAGTGAGAGAGCATGAAGCCTCCTCTTCCTGTCTTTGGAGACAAGCTGGTGCTCCATGGAGCCACATGGAATTCTGTTTTGTTTTGGTACTAGGGATTGAACCCAGGGACATTCTAACTCTGACTATACCCCAGTCCTTTATTACTTTTTTAAAAATTTTGTAACAGGGTATTGTTAAATTGCTGAGGCTGACCTCAAACCTATGATCCTCTGGTCTCAGCTTCCCAAGGATTTAAGCATGTAGCACCATGCCTGGTCCAGGTAGAGATCTAAGAAGCTCAGAGCCCTAGGATGTTACAAGGAGGGATCTTCCCAAGCCCCTCTACTCATGATCACTACTGTAGGCTCCCTCTAGGGCTAACCTGTGTGTCTGGCATCTCAATGGCAAGAAGTAAAACCAAATCCAAAATCAAGGGAGTGGCCATATTAAAAATGTGTCACTGAGACCAGGCTGGGGTAACAAAGTTAGTGCTCTTGAGTGGTGGAGAATCAAGCCCAGAAAAGGCTTTATACTTGGTTCACCTTTTCTGCCTATCTTGCATTCAACCTCAGTAATTTTATATCATTGTCCTTAATAACTGGCATATCAGTATTATTATTATTTACAAAAAAAGAAAAGGTCGCATTTGGAGGCAATGGGCTCTCCACCAAGGAGTTCTACCACCAAGGAGGGAGTTATCTCTGAAACATAGGATGCACTGGCATGCTCTGCAGCCAGACTGAGGCTTAGCTGAGTGGTCAGCATCCACCTGAGCCATCAGCCCTGGCAGCAACATCAGTGCGAGGGAGGAAGGAAGAAGAGCACCTGCACCAGCTGTGGCCCAAGGGAAGAGCTCAAGGAGAGCAGGACGAGGCTGCAGCCATTGGCACTGGTGCAAAGATTTCTCCTCAGTGGTGAAGGTACAGTTGGTTCACCTTAGCACCCTCCATCAGTACCTGAGAGAGTACTTCTGTTTGGGTAAATAGCATAGGACTAAGCTCTTGGAGCAGAAGTTGAAGGGGCTGATTAATACTCAGTGTGTACTTTGTGAAGTTGGGAATGCAATCTGTGAGAGTAGGATTCTGCTCTACTTAGCCTAGGACATCAATAAGGTGAGTACTTTCTTCTAAGATGCCTTTCTTTCTTCTAAGATGTTGGTTTTGGATCTTCAGAGAAGCAAGCATTTTTGGAATATTTCTGTAGCATTTGAATAACCCAAGATCCATATACAGATTACATTATATTCCGGGTGGTTTTTAGTATTTAAATCTAGATAATTCTAATGTCCAAAGAGAAGAAAAAAAGCTGCTTGAATTAGACTCTTTACCATGAATATTGGTCCTTGGGAGGGACTTGCTGCACCAAAGTGAAATTGAAGTCAGTATGCCCCCTTTTATGGAAAGGCTGACACCACGTGGCACAAAGGCCTGCTTTCACCCCAGTTAACAGGAACACATAACCTGGCTATGGAGGCAGGGCAGGAACCAGGATGTTAGGAAGTCACCATCCTTTTACCCTTCCCCAATGACTACATAAAACCAAAGTCACCCAAGAGGCCAGCCCTTCCCTCCTGGGAGACAGTGGTCCCATATCAAGACAGGAGGAGGCGTGAGAAATTTGGCACATTTGGGAGAGGATGGGGGAGTACAATTCCACCCCCAGATTCAAGAATCCCATTTACCCTATGGCTCTGTGTTTGAGTTTTCTCCTAATACTCTTGTTATTACATTTTTTTTGGTCCTGGAGATTGAACTCAGGGCCATTCTACCTCTGAGCTACACCCCCAGCCCCCTTTTTATTTTGAAATGGGGTCTCACTAAGTTGTTGAGACTGGCCTCAAATCTGCGATCCTCTTGTCTCAGCCTCCCAAGTACTGGGATTATAGGTGTGATCCACCATGCCTAGGCTTAAATACTGTCATTCTTGATGTCTGTAAGCTCATTTGGATTGGTGTAGCAAAGATATATCTCCTCCCAGCCCCCAAGTAAGAAGTCTGGGGATTCAGGTGGAACATGAAAACGCAGTATGTTTCCCTCCATGTGAAAAGCAAGCCCACTTCTCTCCCGCCTAATGCCTCCTGGCAGGAATTGAGCTAAAACACAGTGAAGAGACCAAACTACAGAGATAGGCAGGAGCAAGCTGTGTAGGCTTAGTTTTGTTCAAAGTTAGAAGAAAGGAAGATAAAGAAACTGAATAGCAAGAAACGAAAGCAAAGAAAAGCAAGAAAAACTAAATAGAAAATGAACCTGCAAAAAGAAAAAAAGTTTTACAAAGAAAAACTATTACATTCTGATACATGCTACAACATGATGAACCTTGAAAACATGATGCTATGTGAAGTAAGCCAAACACAAAGGGACAAATACTGTATGATTCCACTTACGTGATTATCTAGAATAGGCAAATTCATACAGGCAGAAAGTAGATTTGAATTCCCAGGGGCTGGCCTTCTGGGAAGGGGAATGGGGAGTTTTCGTTCCATGACTATATAGTTTCTCTGTGGGGTGATGAAAAAGTTTTGGAAATAGACAGTGGTGATGGTTGCACAACACTGTGAATATGATGAGCAGCGCTGGGAGCACAGGTGAACATAGTTAGGGCTAGGGCTGGAGCTCAGTGGTTGAGCAGGTGATGAGAAAGCTTGAGGCCCTGGGTTTAATCTTTGTACCACCACCCCAAATAGTTAAAATGGTAAGTTTTAGGTTCCATAAATTTTAACACAATACAAAAAGAAAATTAAAAAAAGAAAACAATTAGAAGGAAGTCCTAATGGAGATGACTGTGTGTTCCTGGTCCTGCCCTGCTAGTTCAGCTTTTGTGTTTGAGGGGCTGCTGGAACAGACCATGAGCCTTGCAAAGATAAAAAGAGCAGCTTTGCTGCTACATTGTTTCTGGAAGTTTCACAGGAATCAAGGACCTGATGAGGCACCCATTCTTTGTCAGTGGCAACTATTCCCATAATTCTTTCTGGGGGATTCTAGCATCTCTCAGGGTGTGGGGTTTGCCCCTAGTCTCTCAGATTGGACTGCCAAGTTGCTGTTGAACTTCCCAGGAGTGTTTGAGAGGGGAGGGTGGGACTTGGGTGTGGATGAATTACACTATTTGAAAACAAGAGGGGGACAAACCTGCAACATCCTACAGGGAGTTTTTAGTTCACTTGCAGTCAGATAATCATTACATTTAGAAATGTAATTACGTTACATTTAGAAAAGTTACTTCATTCCTATAACTTTTTTGTGTGTGTGAAGTGAGGTATTTATTGAGATTTGTTTTATGTAAATAGAGCTTATCTCTTCAAGAGTCAAAGCTATTCTTGTTTAAGCTGATTTTTAAATGAAAATCAAAGTTTTACATACTTTCTAGTTTATCACATACAACTTATTTTATTTCTTTTTAAGTATACTTTTATTGGTGGATTGGTTGTCTCACATCATAATGTAGTTCAGAGTAATAGAGACATACATGCACACAGCACTTGGTGAGCTTCCCCCCTCCCTCCCCACTCCCTCGCCTTCCCCACATATGATATTGACATTGTCATTTATAATTTCACATATGTGCATAACTTCAGTGGAAATGTTTCCTTCGATAATTCTCCCTACAATGCACACGCATCCACATGCAGAGTATCTGTTCTTACTCTTCATATAATTTGTTCCCTTCCCTTTATTCCCTTTTGTCATGCTGTCACTGCTGCCATTGCACTGCCTCTAATTTGTCTCTTGATGTTTCTATGCTATGGATTAGGAAGTTAAATAACTATGTGTGTTAAGAATATATTTGAAAAAAACAAATAGCTACAGAATAATTGTTTGGCTTTACAGCTGAGGCTTTGTGCCAGATATTTGAGATGTCCAGAAACCAAATTCAAGCATCTGGCAGAGTGGATTAAGGACTTTGGAAAGTTGGCTTTTGTTAGGCTACTGTGTTATCTGTTTTCTCCCATTGTAAATAGATCCTGTAAATAAGGCTGATATTCAACTGTGATAGTCAAGTCACCTGCTTAAATTATTTTTATGAGTTGGGGCAGAGTAAAAACAAATAGTTTAAGAGTTTAGAATTAATACAAAATAGATTTAACACTTCTACATTTTAACTCCTTTATTCTTTGTGCCTTGGTCACTGGCCATTAATCTTTGTCTTCTGGGCTCTCTCCCTAAAGGTCCCTTGTGATAAAGACTCTTGTCCCCACAGCCTACTTGCCTCTGCCGATTTTATGTTCTTGGGAGGAAGTATGTAGACAGCTAGGTCACATCACATCCATGACTTGTTAGTGTATAGGCTGATGTAAACTGTGAATGGCATTTGAAGCTCTGCACAACCTAGGCCTATTCTATTGGACCCACTCTCTGGGTCTTATCTGTCACTCACTCCCCTCTTTCAGATATTCCAAGGTCAGAGGTAGAATTGCTAAACAAAATACAGGGTGCAAAGTTAAATTTGAATAATAGAAGTAATAGACACTTCTCAAAAGAAGAAATACAAACAGCCAGTAAATGTATGAAAAAATGTTCAACATTATTAGCAGTCAAGGAAATATAAATCAAAGCTGAGATTACATCTAATTCCAGTTAGAGTAATAATTTTCAAGAATACAAACAATAATAGCTGGATGTGGTGGCTCATGCTTGTAATCCCAGTACTTGAGAGACTAAGACAGGAGGATCACAGATTTGAAGCCTGCCTCAGCAACCTAATGAAACCCTTTGCAATTTAGTAAAATCCTGTTCCAAAATAAAAAATAAAATAGGGCTGGGGGTGTAGCACAGAGGTAGAATGACCCTCGGTTCAGTCCCCAGTAACATAATAACAAAAACAAACAAGAATACAAACAATAATAGATGCTGGTGAGGATGTGGGGAAAGAGGAATTCTTATACAATATTGGTGAGATTGTAAATTAGTACATTTGCTGTGGAGATTCCTCAGAGGACTGGGGATGGAATCACCATATGGCCCAGGTATACCACTCCTTGGTATCTTTCCAAAAGAATTAAAGCCAGAATATTATAGTGATACATACATATCCATGTTTAAAGCAGCCCAATTCACAATAGCCAAGTTATGGAACCAACCTAAGTATCCATCAACAGATGGATGGATAAAGAAAATGTGGCATGTATCCACAATGGAATTTTACTCATCCATAAAGAACAAAATTATGTCATTTTCAGGAAAATGGGTAGAACTAGAGAATATTATGCTGAGCAAGGGCAGCCAGTCTCAGAAAGTCAAGAGTTGTATGTTTTCTCTTATATGTGGAAGCTAGAGAGA
Source organism: Graphiurus murinus (assembly GCA_004027655.1). Lineage (NCBI taxonomy): Eukaryota > Metazoa > Chordata > Mammalia > Rodentia > Gliridae > Graphiurus > Graphiurus murinus. Next base: position 12,834 of record PVLC010029086.1, read on the forward strand.
AAATACAAAAGAGACCAGATAAATGAGGGGAGAGACCAGTAAATAGTGGAAAGGAGTTGGGGGAGCGAGGTGGGGAGGGGAAAAAGGAGTTTTGATGAAGGAAGCAGTTCAAATAATGGTATGCCCACATGTGAAGGTATCAGTACGAATCTCACTAACATGTACAGGACAGTGTGGGGAGTGGGTGGATCCAGAGGGAAACAAAGTGCTGTGTGCGTGTATGTTTGTGTCACTTTGACCCTCACTATGATGGATTATTACAGTGACCCTAAAGTATATTTAAGCAAAGAAGCAATGGAATAATTTTTAATATAAGTATGTTCCAAATGGAAGAATCATCCATCATTTACCCTACAGCTAGTGGTGATGACAGCAGGAGAGGAGAGAGATTAGAGTTTGTTTTTAGCCTTCTATGTGCTAGGCAGCATGTCAGTCCTACTAATTTCATTATCTTATTGAGTAGGAATCACATCCAATCTCAAACCTTCTGAATCAGTGCTCAGGGTGGGACCAGGAAAACTGTATATATGTCTTTCAAGCACCCCAAGTGATTCTTACTCAGAGGGAAATTTCAGAAACCCCATGGCCTAGACCAGTGCATCCAAGATAAAAATGTGCACATGGGGACCCAAGGGTATTGTTAAAATGCAGGTTTTGATACTGAGGACCTGCAGTGGGACCTAAGATTCTTCATGCTAACAAGCTGTCAGTGATGCTGAGACTTAAGAATATGAGCCTTACTTTGGGTAGCACTTTGAAGCCCCCTTTGAACATTAATATTAGTGTCATTTCTAGGCCTTTCCAGATAAGAAGCAGCAGCCTCCCAACAGTTGTGATGGCAGATATTATGAATGATACTCTGATTTTAAACAACTGGAAAAGGGGACATAAGCAGAAGTGTTTTTCTTATTCAATGATATAAAGTGACATCTATGTATAAAGGGTGCTATATATGCCATTTTGAAGAAAAGTTCCCCCTACCACCATCAAGAAATAAAAATAAATAAGTGTTTTATCAACAACCAAGAGATGCACATCTTTTTTCCTCTACTAAATGGGCATTGGCTATTTATGCTGCTCTATCTCTTACACAGTGGGGGGATCTCACTGTCTCTAACCACATTTACAGCTACAAATCCCAGCGTGGACTCCAGTTATGCAGAGCACAGTGTGACTCTGCTTTGTGGAAATAGTTTCTCAGTGCTAGAGTCAAAGTGATAAAATTATACCGTGGCTCCTTCAGTTTTTCCCCTCCTATCTATATGACATTAAATGGCTTTTTTGTGAGTAACTTAGTTTTCTCAACACAATCTTGTTAGATCAGAAATATGAAAGATACAGCTGGATCAAAAGACTGATTGAAAACTGAAAGAGTTAGACAAACTGCTCAGAGACAAAAGAAAGTCCTGCTGTGGGAATCAGTCCAGTATAAACACACAGGTGTATGTAATTATCTATATGTAATAACCTGTATATAATCAGGTGTATATAATCTGAATATAATCAGGTGGGAGGTAGGTGGCCCCTCAATGTCCTCTGTCCATCTGTCCCTTCTTCACATTCCTGCTGAGTCTGTGCAGGACACAGCCCTCTGTTGTGGGGCAGACACAAAGATGGAACAGATGCAAACTCTGTGCATAAGACACTTATCATCCAGATGGTATGGGAACCAGAGGACTATGAGATTCATCCTATTTCAAGGAGTAGATTAAGGAAGGGCTTTAGGAGATGGTGGTATTTGAGCTGGATTTTGTGTGTGGGTAGAAATTGGAAATGCAGAGATAGGAATGGAGACGGGATGCTCCTGGGAGACAGAACAGATTGAGAAAGACCCACATGCATGCAAATCTTGGATTAAGTGTTATGAACAGATTTTAACTTGATTTTGTGGAAGTGAAGTGTGCATAAAGGGGTGAAGTTGGAAAGATATGTTGGGAGCTGCCTGTACATGGGAAGTCTTAAATGAATTTATTCTGGTGCCAGCAGGAGTGGTTGACGTGTTAACAGAGGACTGGTGTGGTGAGAATTCTCCACCAGGAGACTGCTGTGTTTGGAATGGATTGAAAAGGAGTGAGTTCAAGGTGGGGATGTTGGTTAAAACACATCTGAAATAGTACAGCCAATAGGTGATAAGGGCCTGACTATGGGTGAGGGACTGAAGGGAAGAAGGTGTTCGTCAGGGAATCCTTGGACCTTAACAATTCATAAGCAAGAGCAGGGGGAGAAACACGTCATATGGCCCTGAGACCTCAACCCTGGATGATGTACTTTAGCTAGAGATTGGGGTGGAGAGAGGAGCTCATGTGTAGGAAGGAATCAATGTCTCTTACAGACTATCTTTAACACATGGCAGAGCCTGGATTACAAGTGGTACCTGGTGAGTTGTTTTTTGTTTGGTTTTTTTTTTTTGTTTTTTTTTTTTGCGGTACTGGGGGTTGAACTCAGGGGCATTCTACCTTTGAGCTATACCCCCAGCCCTATTTTTTTATTCTTTATTTTGAAACCGAGTCTCACTAAGTTGCAGAGTGCCTCACTAGGTAGCTGAGGCTGGCCTTGAACCCGGATCCTTCGGTCTCAGCCTCCCGAATGCTGGGATTACAAGCGTGCGCCACCACGCCCGGCGCCTGGTGAATTTTTGTTGAGTTTGAGAAGCCAGCTAGGCTGCATAGGAGAAACCATCCAGGAAGGCATTTAGGAGCAGGCTCTGGGCTTGATGGAGAAGCTAACCCTAGAGATGGCTGTGGAAAAGGTCTCAGGAGAGAGAGAGGCAACAGAGCCCTCAGGAGTGGGCAGCATATTGAAGAGGAGAGAGTGGAAGACGGGGCTAGAGACAGATACTTGAGGGGTAAGAGAAGAAAAGCCATCATATAAATGGTTGATATAAAGAACTTAAAATACTTAACACTAAGAACAAAAAACAAAACCAATTTTTCAGCTAGGGATTGAACCCAGGGGCATTCTACCTGTGAGCTATACCCCCAGCCCTATTTTTTATTCTTTTGTTTTTTGAAACAGGGGCTCACTAAGTTTTAGAGGGCCTCACTAAGTAGCTGAGACTGGCCCTGAACCTGAGATCCTCCTGTCTCAGCCTCCCAAGTACTGGGATTACAAGTGTGTGCCACCATGCCCAGTTCAAATAACATGATATAAAAAATTGGCAACTGAACTGAGTAGACACTTCTCAAAAGATTACAAATGGACAATAAATATATGAAAAATACTAAACATCATTAGCAATCAGAGAAATGCTAATCAAAACTATAGTGATATTCCATCTAACTCCGGCCAGAATAGCAATCATTAAGAATATATACACATAATGAAGTTTTATTCAGCCATAAAGAACAAAATTATGTCATTTTCAGGAAAATGGATATAATTAGAGAATATTATGCTAAGTGAGATCAGTCAGTCTCAGAAAATCAAGGGTCTTATGTTTTCTCTCATATATGGAAGCTAGAGAGAAAATAGGAAACAAAAGGGACTTTAAATAATGCAGAGAGAGACCTGTAGAGTAGAGGAAGGATGTAGAGGAGGTGGAGAGGAGAAAAGGAAGAACTGTTGAAAGAAACAATTCAAATTAAGTTATGTCCATGTATGAATGTATCACCACCTGTTTCACCATTATGTAGGGGTGGGCAGCGGGGTTGGACCTGAAGAAAAACACACCAAGACCTGTGTGCGTGTTTGTTTGCGTGACTTAGAACCTCACTATGATGTATAATTATAATGCACCAATAAATAAATATTCCTTAAACTTAAATTGAAGAATGTTAAACAGCTGATCAGTATTCTTCAAAACTGTCAAGAAAAATAAGGAGAGGCTGTGAAATTATTACAGTCTAGAGTAAACTATGGAGAACATAACAACTAACTACAATATGGCACCTTGAGCTGAATCCTGGAACTGAAAGAAGACATTGGAAAAACTGGTGAAATACAAATAAAGTCTAGAGTTTAGTTCAAAGTGATGAGCCAATGTTGGTTTCTTAGATTTGACAAATGTACCCTGGTGATATAAAATGTTCACAATAAAGGGAAACTGGGTAAAGGGTTCACAGATATGGTTCTATTTTGCAACATTTGTAAGTATAAAGTTATTCTAAAGTAAAGTGTTCATGTTTAAGAAAATGGGTTGAAGGTAGGAAAAACCTCAATTGCCTGAAGGTCAGGAGCAGAAAGGGGTAGAGGAAGGAGGAGGAGTGTTCACTGATGACAGCTTCCCGGGCATGACGGAGAGGGACCCTGGCAGTGTCAGTGAGAACGCTGTTCTGGAGAATAGAAAGGACAGATGTCAGATTAAAAGCTTAATTCATATTTCTAAGGGGAAGGAACTAAATCCATGTTTGAAAATTGATTATAAGGTCCTTTGGTATATATTTGTTTGGGATAGTACTTCTAACAATATAATTATACCAAAGACTGGAGCAGCTGAAAAAACATTAGTCATCCTTTACAAAAGAAAACTTGCATATCTGTAGCCATTATCCAGTACTTCTGCGTCATTGTGTGACAGTAATCACATCTGGAATACCTGTCGGAGATAAGCTGGCAATCAGGAGAGGACCGGGTCAGCCATGCTATCTCATTTTATTTGTTTTTCCAAATTGAAAGCTGTATCAGTTACAGGTACTTTTGGATTTAACAACAAAATGAACATTCAGTGAATGTTAACATTTAGGCAGTGAAATGGTAATTATAAAGCAGCAGAGAATTGTACAGGTGTGTGGAGAGGGAGGGAGATACAAGCTGATCACTTGTTCCCTTGGTTTGAGCTGCCTCAAGTCAGAGGCTCCATTAATACCAAATACTACAGCTTTGGGCCTCTTGGTTTCTGCTGGCTGAGTCAGATGTCGCCTACCCCAGCCTCCCCCCCGTCAACAGTGGGTACACTTTCTTTATAATGTAGAGACCCAGGCAGAGATGAGGCTGATGTTCACATAATGTTTACATATAGAAATAAAAAAAAATGGAGATGTAAATGCAACTTTGCCAATAATAACATCAAAGGCTTATGAATTAAATAATCCAATCAAAAGCAGAAATATCAAACCATATTTTTAAAATTTCAGCTCACAACTATAGGAATAAGTTTAACAAACAAGAATTTAACTACATAAGTAGTTAAATGACATTCATGTTCATGAATTGAAAGAATACTGTAAAGATGGCAATAGTTTCATGTAATCACTATGAGAATCCCAGCTGGTTTTATTTTTTTAAATAGAAATTAACAAACCAAGACTAAAATTTATATAGAATTTAAAGTCTAAGAGTCATATGGAATTTTAAAAATCATGTTGAATTTTGTTCTTGTTCAATATTTCAAGTCTTGAAGAGGACCAAAGTAGAAGGATGTATACTTCCTGATTTAAAAACTTACTACAGTGTAATGGTGATCAAGACTATGGTGCTTGTGCAAGGTTAATATGGATCAATGAAATGAAATCAAGTGTCCAGAAGTAAACATCTATGATTAAATTATGTTTAACAAGGATGCTAGAACCATCTAATAGTGAAATAATAGTCTTTTCAACAAATGGTGCTAGGACAAATGAATAGCTGCATGCAGAAGAATGAAGTCATACCCTTACCTCACACCATAGACAAAAATAAATCAAAATAGATCAAAGACTTAAATATGAGAAGTAAAATTAATAGAAGTAGAACTCTTAGAAGAAAATGAAGCTTTTATGAGTTTTGATTTGGCAAAGTATTCTTTAGGGCGGGGGAGATTACTGGGGATTGTACCCAGGGGCATTCTATCTCTGAAGTATTCCAACAGCTTTTTAAAATTTAATTTAAGTTTTATTTTGAAACAGGGTTTCACTAAGTTGCTGAGGGTCTTAGTAAATTGCTGAGGCTGGCCTCCAACTTGTGATCCTCCTGTCTCAGCCTACCAAGTACCGGGATTATAGGTATGTGTATTTAGCTAAAATAAAAATCTTTTGTGATTCAAAGTACACTATCAAGCACAAAGACAGCCTCAGAATGGGAGAATTTATTTTAAATTTATATATCTGGTAAAGGACTTGTGTCGAGAATATTAAAAGAACTCATAAAACATTAATAAAAAGATAAATAGCACACTTAAAATTAGTAAAGTGCTTTAATAAATATCTCTCTAAGAATTTTCAAATGGCCAGTAAGCACTAGTCATTAAGAAATGTAAATCAGCTATCATCCTAGTACTTGGGAGGCTGACACAGAGAATCACAGATTTGAGGCCAGCATGTGGTAACTTAGCAAGACCCTGTTTCAAAATAAAAACTAAAAAGTTTGGGGGTGTAGCTCAGAGATAGAGAACCCCTGGGTTCAATCCCCAGTACTACAAAAAAAAAAAAAAAGAGAGAAAGAGAGGGAAGGAAAATAAAAAGATAAATGAAATGTAAATCAAACTGGGAACTATGGCACACACCTGTAATCCCAGCAAGTAGGGAAGGGGGTTATTTTCTAAGTAACAAGCTCTACAAGCCAGGTTAATAAGATTATTGCAACACCAAAGATATATAAAAAATTTCATTGATCGGGTAATGGAGAGGATCCTTTCAGATAAGAATGTTCTTGAGGTTGAGGCAATGTTAATTCTTTAGCCCTTATACACTTTTTCCCCTTGCAATGTTTAATAAACGCCTCCAAGGAAATGAAGATGTATTATTGTCATTCGGATTTTTATGTAGTGATACTAGAACTATTGTTATTTATTTTAACAACTTAGTGATTGCCATTTAGCACTCACAGTACTCTAAATGATGTATCGAACACATAAAAGACAGGGCCTTTGGCCCAGGAATCAAGAGCTCAGGCTTCAAAGTCAGGTTACTGCCCATCCCAGATGCTTCCTGACAATCTTATCAGCTCTAGTCTCTCTGATTCAGAGATCTTGTGGAAGATGAAATATCTCTATGTGTGTCAAGCAGAGAGAGTTGGTAAAAGTAGTGCATGCATTTCAGTGGCTTCCTATCAAATAATTAGGCTGCACTGACATTTGCGGGGACTTAGCTGGCTCTGTGGACTGAACCCTAGAACTTTTCATGGCACATGAATCCTGATGTGCTTGATCCTGTCTTTTCACTCTGAATGCTTTAGCTCCCTAAACCTCTTTACCAGCCTGTAGTCCAAAGAGTAATTTTACCTGAAGATGCTATGAGATGCTGGTTGCTCCTCAGAGCCTTTAAGATGCTACATTGATACTGTCAAGTGGTTAGATTGTGATAACTTTTGATTTGTAGTGTATATATTAACACTTCACTGAATTTGCATTATTGCTTCGCTAAACTGGAGTTCAGGGAACCCGGCTTAGAGGCCCCTGTGCCTTGGGTACCTCCAAACCCATGTCACAATTCTCTGCTCCCAGGAAATGTTCTTTGGCTGCCGTGTTTATTCATCCTTGATTCACCAGTGCCTGTCACAGTTTCTGTTATTATAAATCCTGGAACATATTTATTACTCAGAAATGTGTGTGGAATAATGACTAAGTCAACAAATGAATGTGTCCATGGTAGACTATAAATAGCTATTTGCTCTTTTTATTGATATTTTTGCATTAAGCTTGCATAGTATAAATTAGCTCTGCTTGTTAATGATTTTTCCCATGAACCAGAGTTTAGGGTTTGTGATGTGAGGGCTCCTGTTACCCCAGCTAGTCTGTAACCCTCTTTGATGGTACCATGTTCTCTGTCAGTTTTGTCTGCCTGATGCTGCCCCAACCTGCA
>PVLC010029087.1:0-20507 GCA_004027655.1 Graphiurus murinus
TTTTTTTTTTTTAAGATTAAAATGTGTTAAGAATTCCTAGTGAAACAGGATGAGAAGAAGGAAAGTAACAAATGTTTAGTGTCCCACTGAGCTAGACAAATACAAAAGTCTCGTTGAAATTCACATCTTGTTTGTTGGGTAGCCATCAGCATTATTTTTATGTGTATAAGAAAACAGGAAATTGGTAAATTTGGCTAACCTGTGCAGAATCACACAGGTCCACATTGAATTGGACCCAGAGATGTTAGTTCTTAAATCTTTATTTTTCACCATGCTACAAAAAAGTAGATATGTCTGTTTCAATGCGAACATTATACAATCATTCCTCCTCCTGTACTTCATGCTGAGAATAAAAAGCATGTTATCTCAGAATAATGCTAATTTAATATTTCCTTCGACTTTCCAATTTCCAAACCATCATCACAGCATCAACAGAACTACAAGTTACATTTTATAATTTATGCACCTTATTTCATGTAATTTTGGAGATTCTATTAACATTTCTAACTATTCTACTCTTACTCCTGTGAAATTTGTTGGCAGATTGGGTGATACCTACTGTGGGCAACATGTCTGCTCCTGACTCTTTTCTGATGCAAGGATTAGAAATATCCAATCTGTCTCAATATATGTATGGCATGCACAGAATATCTTTTCTTTAAGGTGTTTTTTATGTTTAATTTTCAGGTCAAATCCTGAACATTTAGAAAATATTGAGTTACACGTCAGCATGCGTGTGCGCATTTTATTCTCATTCTTATGCTCACTCATTTTTTTTTTTTTTTACTAAAGTTGAACCAAATAATTGAGAGGCTTGAATAATACTCAGTAGAGAAGAAGACTATTTCATATGTCTCGGCTTTTTAAAAACAAAGTTAAGAATAGTAGTAGTATTTCTCCTTATTTTGTTTTGTTTTTTGGTACCAGGAATTGAATACAGGGACTTCTATCTCTGAGTTACATCTCAAGCACTATTTTATTTTTTATTTTTGAAACAGGGACTAGTTAGACTAGTTATGTTGCTGAGGCTGGCCTCAAACATGTAATACTTCTGTCTAACCCTTCCAAGCACTGGGATTATAGGTATGTGCCACAACATCTGACTATCTTAGTTTTAAAGAGATGAACACTTGGAATCATGTGCAGATTTCAAGAAAGAAATTAATTTAACAAAACATGGAGAAGGATTATATAAAAAGTGGACTATGCATTTAGATTTACTTGGCCATGTGAAATGTAAGGAGAATCTGGATTTGATTCCAACATCAGTTCTATCAAGCTGCAAGGTCAACAGCATCTTCCCCTCTCTCTTTCCCTTTCTCTAGGGCAGGTATATCCTTCCCAAAGCTGTACTCTCAGGAATGAAGGGTGTGATTCCCAGAGAAAGGGGACCTGCTTGCCATCAAAAGAACACTGGTCTATGTAGTCCTCGTGACACAGAATATAGTGTCTAGCATATATTTGACATTCTAAAATACCTTGGTAATTGACTTTCTGAATAAAATTAAGCAAAATATAAGTCATTCTATAAAGGCAACTCCCCCAACCCCAACACACTGTGGATTGAACTCAGGGTCATTCTACCTTCTCTGAGCTACACCCTGAGCCCCCCCCCTTTTTTAAATTTTGAAACAGGGTCTCACTAAGTTTCTGAGACTATCCTTGAGTCTGTGATCTTCCTTTCTCAGCCTCCATGTACTGGAATTATAGGTGTGTGCATTGATTCTCCCAAACTGGAATTTTAAAAATTCCAACTGTTGGCATGGAGAAAACATAATAATTTTAGGGGACATCCCAGACCTTTTTAGGTCTATTTTTGTGAATAAAAACACAGTACCCTACTACAATGCAAATGTCATTTGTAGCTGGCATATTGCTGTGGATTTTCTCAAGGCATGGTTTTAAGGATGAGTGGCCCATTCCTTGAAGTATTTGTTGGTAATAATCTTAAGGATGCCATATGACTTGGCAGACATTAACTCTGGACAAAATAGACAGTTCTAACCTCATCTGGTTTCTGAAAATATGATTCCATCTTATTACTATAAGAATTATGTTTAAAGTTAGCCTGTGGAAATTATGCTCTTAAATTAAGGAACAAAATCTAAGATAAGGCTTTGGGATAACTAATCTACTTCTTTTTATAGAAATAGAAGATTGCATTTCAATTGTCTTCCATCATTGCTAATTTCAAAATCAAATGTGTGCAATAAAACTAAATTTTTCTTAATCAGAGGCATATTATATTTATAATGGTACATGTTATGCCATCTGCCATACTCCTATTAAAAGACAACAAGAAAAGACCATAGGGACAAACTATATTTACCTTGATCTGTTTTTCTTTTTAAATAGTTTCACACATATACTCCAGATATTTTTTTAATTTACTTTCAAGTAAACAGAAATCAAACTTATTTCTTTAGTGAGTCAAATATTGGCTTTACTGGTAATATGTCATTGGCCATCTGAGAAATGGGATTACTGCTGAGGCAGCTGCAAGCATTCTTTATCTATGTCTGGGCCACAGACCAGTTCTTAGAGAGGTGGAACAAAGCAAATACAGAAAAATAATAGAAATAAATAAATAAAAGATGAGTCCAAGCCTTTCTTCTGTGGTCCACATCTTGGACTTTCAATCAACTCAAGCAATCTGTAGTAAATATATATAAATATTACCAGCAATAATATATTAAAGGGAAGACTGATTAAAAGATAATGACATGTCATAAAAGAGAAGACTGCATATTATCCATGCTAAATGTAAGGATTACATGGATACCCATGTGAAAAGAAGGTTGGCAGCCAGCAGTGCTCTAAATGCTATTTCAAATCTCCTAGTGTCAGAGGAAATTGTGCTTCTGATAACACATCCAGAACTTTGGAGTCAGAAAGTACTAAATGTACATGTGTGTGCACATGTACACAGAGACACATACATTACATCATAAATAGAGAGAATAGAAGGGGGAAGAAAAATGTTCGCAAGCATGGGTTTTTGGCTATATAAGGGCATCTCAATATCAAGGCCAAAGTATAGCAATAGATTTCTTAAGACCGTTCAAAGCCCAAGAAGCATGGCAATCCATTGTCTTAAAGGAAAATAAGGGACATGTGACTTTTTCCATAACTAAAGATCACTATTGATCTGAGATACCTATTTATCTCAGCAGTCTATATTTGTAAGCATACTAGTTTCAGTGGGTATTATAAATAATAGTTTGCATGTATCCTATTTAAAACCCTTTTCAAGCACAGTAATTTGTGGAATATTTTAGTGACATTCTGAAAATAGAAATTGTTGGAAATGTCTGCCCAAATGCTGAGGCTGGCTTGCTAGTTTCCCCTAATATTTTTCTGGAGCCAAATTAGATGCAACCTTGTAAATATATGCTGTTAACTGCAGCAATTTCTTAGAGTGTCATCCTTGGGATAGAAGAGGTTTAGGTTCACAATCAGTAATGTGTACTAAAATTTCCAAGACCAGAACTCGGGGGAAATAAGAGAATACAAGGGAAGAAACTGAGTAAGTCTTCTTTCTTATGGAAACAAAAAGAATGGGTCGAACCCATTATATTAAATGGTGACATTGATGAAAGGCTGTAATACTGCCTAAGGCTGATCAATCACAGAACAGAACAGTGACTTTCATATCCAGTCCCAGTGGGTGTTTTTACATTTCCCAAATGTCTCTAATTGCCAGTGTATTTATCCCATCATTCCTGATAAACACTTTCAAGTGAAAATTCAGCAACAACTGCACTGTACCTGTACTACATACAAAGAACATATCAAATTCAAGTCATTCCAATTAGTTGTAACATAGCTGCTTTAAATGAAGAGCTTTAAATATTAAGCAGTCCTGGTATGTTGAAAAAAGTGTTAATATAGGGTCAGAAAATGTCTTTCTTCTAAAACAGTCTATGATGTCATTTCCTCTGTGTCATTTTCTTAACCAATGTATGGGATACTATATTCTGTGCTGTATTTTGCTAATGTGACTTACAATAAAAGTTTATTTCTAAAGGGTTAAACTAAAACCACAGATAGCTATATTTTATGGGATTTGGCTACCATGAAAATATGATACCTACTATAACTACTAATTAAATCTCATTTGCACGAATATTTTGGAGGAAGTTCAACCAGAATGAGAGCCAAAAGTAATGGATATAAGAGTAATAAAAAAAAATCCTCATAGTCACTGAGATAATGTGTTGAAAAACAGACAGTGGTTTGGGGGGCTCTACCACATTACAGTGAGTATCCTTCCATAAAGTGGCATATCTGTCTCGTTAGAATACATCTGTATGAAAGCCCCGGTACAGTATTCACAAATGTGACTGATATGTTTGAGATGTTTGACTGAAGCTACAGGCTATTAGGCAAAGCTGAAATTCACTTTGGGGAACCCTGGAGGGTGCCTTGAAGAAATAGTGAATCACATAATGAGGGGCTTATGACTCCCAGTTGTTAGAGGACTTACCATATGCACTAACAAGCCACAGACAGAAAAAAACAAACAGCAATTTTAAATATGTGATAAGTTAAAAGTTGTAGCCATCACACTCCTTTTTTCAGGTATTGAATTTGTTTGTTTGGTTAATAGCTCTTCAGTGGTGAACACTAGGATATTATTCTCCTTTATAGAAAGGATGTTCTCCCCCACCTTGACCTTGATTTGCTCCTCATGAGGGCATCAAAGAAAAAGACAAGGAAATAAATATGCATCTATCCTTTTCTATGAATGAAGTGCTATGCTAGGAACTTTAAATGTATCATTTATATTAGTACTAAATATCTTAAAATGAGCTATTTTAAAGATTAGGAGAGTGAGGTTCACAGATGTCCCTTGGGTGGAAGAAATTAAAGGGAAGCTCAGGTCTGTCCAATTCTGTCTATAAAAGTGGCCACTATTGACGCCTGTATTCCTTTTCACTCCTTTCATCTATAAGTGGAGACTAATGTCCTTTCCCTTGAATTTGAGAGTGGTTTGGCTAATAGAATACAGTATAAGTGATCCTCAGGGACTTTGGAGTCCAGGCCTCGGAGTGTTTCATTCCTGATCATAGTCACCATGGCAAGTACAGATCTACTTCTGAGGAGAGAGGCCTACAGGATTAGAGGATTCGCCAGGCCCAGGCATGATGCCCTCATCAACCCTGCAAGGAGCAAATATGAGCCATTTCCATTAAGCTCTACCCAACTGGAATATTATGGGAAGTAAATTGTTACTCTAAGCATTCGTTTTTTGGAAAGGTTAATTAGACAATACTCGATAGCTGAAAAGATTCATAATTCCAGGCTATTTCAATTGTATGGTGTTGGTTTCCCTAGTTATCCATACTTCCTTAACTATTAATTTGGTAAAGAAACATTTTGCAGAGTTAAAGGGGTATTAACTATCTGTCTGGGAATTTAACTCAGGGACATTCTACCTCTGAGATACGCCCCCAGGCCTTTTTTTTTTTTTTTTTTTTAAACTTGGTCTTACTTCCTGACCCAGAAACTGCAATCCTCTCTCAGCTCCCAAGGTCTGGGATTACAGGTATGTATTACCACAGAAAATTTCGGTATGGTTTTTAATTCCTTTTTACAAGTAAATGAAGTGAGGTCCAGAGATGTGAAGTACTTGGCACCTTGAAAGTTCTAAACCTATGATTGAAACCATGTGGCCAGGTTTCAGAGCTTCATTCTTAATTCCTGAGCCCTATATCGCCTGAGTTTTCTTGTCGAAGACATTAAAATCTGGTTAGCTGACACAAAGATCTCCAACACGTGAATGAAATGTATAAATGCAAACTGAAATTCTTGATTTGCAAAACTAAACTGTATGCTATCTAAAGAACTTACTTTGGACAGTAACAGAAAAGGGTATTTCTGTCTCAGAATACTGCAAATATGTGCTCAGGGAAAAGCTTAGGGATGTTTCATGTGGGATCAGATAAAACACCTATGAAAAGGGAATGCAGATCCTAGACATGTGATGAAATGTCTTTTTTCCCTGGAGGGATCTTTGCATGTCCCTCCCTATATCAAGAGCAGTTCCTGGGCATGAAAATAAAACTAGCATTCCACACTTGATGTCAATTTTGCTATGATTTTTCTGATTCAGCATAGAATTTGATGCCAGGCAGACATGGGATTCAGTATAGCTTGCTATTTCCAAACTTTATAATATTAGAAAGTTCCTTTACCTCTCCAGCATTCACAGAATAGAATCAGTAATGTCTAACTCATGGGATTCTTACAAGTATTAAATGAGATCTTATGAGTGTGTACTCATATCACAATATTTGGAACAGAATGAGCACCCTAAAAAAGGTGGCTATTGTTATTATGAAACCTTCATAATCCCATTGTTAGGAGCTCAAATTAGGCGTTCAGTTAGGAGGCCAAAAGAAAGAATATTATTCTGGGAAATAGTGGAGTACCTCGGAGCAGACAAGGAGGAGTGAAAAAATGAGGAAAGTATGATGCTTCAAAATACAAGATAGGAAATTCATCCATGTGGTTTCTTCAGTAAGGTTTCTATTTAAACATCAAATTCTATTTCTGCAGTTCAAAATGTCCACATATAAAATCCATTGGGTGATGCAGAGTAAATGTTTTGGCAGCTCTGTTTATAGGTCAGGATTGCTTAACAGAGTCACAGGATAATAGATGAAAAACAATCAGAGAACATCTAGTTCAACTCTTTTGTTTCACAGATGAAGAAATGTCCAGAGAAGGAAAGTGGCTTATCCAAAGAGATTCGGTTTTTTGAGTATCACAGGGATCTCCTGACTCCTCAGTCAGGACTCTTACTATCAAAAAAGGAAACTTCTCTTGATGAAGATGTTATAACTAGAAAGAGCCCTAGCTGTCACTGATGATGATTAGCATGCCTGGATGAGAAACCATCATGAAAATATCAAACAGTTATGAACAAATCAAACTTCTTAACATTTCTCTATATAGAGGAGATACATGTGTATAGGAGTTAAATATCAGCTCCATCTTAACTTACTATCTTTGCTTTTGTTAGTTTTCTATTCAGTATTGTACATAGTTTTAAGACTTGACATGAAGTAAGAGTTTCAGCCAAGGTTGGGTGAGAGCTTTTTTTTTTTTGTTTTTTTGTTATTGGTGCATTGTAATCATATATCTTTGTTAGGTACAAGATGGTAAACGCATACATGCACCCATCTCTCATTTAATCCTTCCCCAATTTCCACTCTATTCCCTACCCACTCCCTCCTTCTCATGTTCGGTTTAGTGATTGACTTGGATATGTTGTGAAAGTACATCATGTGTATTAAGGTGTTTCCCCTCCCCCCTCCCCAGCACCTTCAGTTAAGTCACCTTCTTTGCTCACCTAAGGTTTTTCCTTTGTCTAGAGTCCTTTTTATGATCTACTTTATCTCTAGCTTCCATATATTAGGGAGAACATATGATTTTTACTTTTTATGACTGACTAATCTCACTTAACATAATGTTTTCCAGTTCCATCCATTTCCCTGCATATAACATGGTTTTGTTCTTCTTTATGGCTGAGTAAAATTCCATTGTGTACATATCCCATAGTTTTGTAATCCATTCATCTGTTGATGGACATCTTGGCTGGTTCCATAGTTTGGCAATTGTAAATTGTAAGGCTATAAAGATAGATACACATGCATTGGTCTGATAGTTTGGTTTCCATTCTTTTGGGTAGACACTCAGAAGTGGTATTGCTGGATCATATGGTAGGTTCATTTGCATTCATTTGGGGATCCTCCATACTGTTTTCCAAAGTGGTTGCACTAATCTGCAATCCTACCAACAAGGTACTAGGGTTCCCACTTCTCCACACCCTAGCCAGCATTTGTTGTTGTTTGTGTTTTTGATGATTGCCATTCTAACTGCTGTTAGGTGAAGTCTCAGGGTAGTTTTGATTTGCATCTCGGGTGAGGGCTTTTTAATAGCAATTCATTCTCCCTAGATGTGGTGATCTGAAGTTGACTCCTGGACTATTGAACTCAACTTACCACTATTCTGACTGCTGGTCGACCCAGTTGTCCAGAGAGGGTAGAAGACGAGCGCCACCCAGGTCGAGCGAGTGGCGTCTGCTCCCACCCTCCATCACTCCCCTCTTCCCCATCCACCCGGATCCCCGTACCCGGCTGAGACCCTGCCTCAGTTGTAAGTATGCCATATGAGTACTCATCAACTAAAGAAAGATTCCCAATTATAGACTCTTGGCTGTCTTACATGCTTGTCACAGGACCAGTCTATCCAATCATCTCTAGTCAGTTCACAGAGTGGGTCAGATCCTGCCTAGAATCAGTTCCTCACTCTTCCAAGGCTCATTGGACCTGACTTCCTATAAGTAACTATGACTTATCAATTGCTTGAATGAAGGCAATAAAAAGGGGAAAAGGAAAACTTTAAGAGATTGTTAATTTTTATTAGTGGACCAGTGGCAAACTTGAAAATTTTCATTGACCATATGGCCATATATTCTGGGTGATTGAAAAAAGTAAACTACTCATAAGCCTTTATTTTTTAATTGAATTTATTTTTGGTTCATAAAATTAAAAACATTCATAATAGATAGAACACATGGAAAATAAACAGAATTGCAAAGGAGAAAATTATGCTTTTCTTTTTATAGCATGAGAACTCTAAACAGATTTGTGATTTGACCCAGAACATATGAATCTTTGTGGTATAATAACTTATGTTCCAGTGGATTTCTATTTTAGTCAACTTTTTTTTTCTCCCCGCAAAATGCAAGAAGCCACATAGTGACCTCTTCAGACTACTTCAGATATTTCAGGGTCTCATGAATGTATTTATTGATCTTCAGGTAAACTCTCTGGG
This sequence comes from Graphiurus murinus, assembly GCA_004027655.1. Lineage (NCBI taxonomy): Eukaryota > Metazoa > Chordata > Mammalia > Rodentia > Gliridae > Graphiurus > Graphiurus murinus. Next base: position 8,845 of record PVLC010029087.1, read on the forward strand.
ATTTTGTCAATTCTGACATTGATTCCCATGTGCAAGAGAGGACTTTTCTAGGTTTAGAGCTGTGCCTCAATTTTAACCACTGGTTTGAGCTCCAGACCCTCTAAAATGAATCTTAAGATCCTCATCAGATTTTTGAAACTCGCTGCTTATTTTCTGATTCAACTGTATTTGTTCTGCTGTGACTTTTGGATTCAAAGAGGTTAGCCACCAATAAATCTTATATTCAACTCTCCCTCTAGCTACAAAACTGTAGAACAGATTTAAGTTTTCACATGGAGAGAACTGTGTTGGGAAACAGTGCAAGGCTTACTAAACTTTAAATTCTTTCTCTTCCTGATATAAATTCAAAGTTTTGTGAACCACTCACCATGTGATTCCTGATGTTAGAGATATCTGTAAAATAGGAAATCTGTAAAATAGGAAATTGCTCCTACCCCAAGATGTTTACTATATATCTGGAGAAAAGGCCACACACATGTATAGACATAGCCAATGGTATAAAAAGAAAACTATCATAAAAGTCACTAACAAAAACAACAATAGTGCCATGGTGTGGAAGTTAGAGATGAGAGAATTATCTTAAGGCTAGGATGACAGCATTTGGGGTAATAGAGTAGAGGAAGACATATTCCTCTGTCTGAGCCAAATGTGCAAGAATAGAAAAAGTTTAATTCTGAAAAAGAGTCCAGCTTATCCACAGAAGAAAATATATGCATACCCTTTCCTATGTAGGCATTTGGGGCATCCAAAAATAGGGCCCACATCTACATTTGTTTCAATTCTCTCCCTCTCTCTCTCTCTCTCTCTCTCTCTCTCTCTCTCTCTCTCTCTCTATATATATATATATATATATATATATATATATATATATATATATATATATCCTCTCTCTGTATATATCCTATATATATCCTTTGCAGTAGTCAAACCAGGATACTTTTAAATGTATCTGTGCTTTCCCATCACCACCTTTGCTGATATTTCCTTCTTAACATGCACTGTACTTCTACCCTTCTTCCTCCTATCTCCTCATAATGAAGATTTTTAAAAATAAAGCAAGCTACAGCACATGCCTATAACCCTAGTACTTGGGAGGCTGCAACAGGAGGGTCACAGATTTGAGGCCAGCCTCAGCAACTTAGTGAGACCCTCAGCTACTTGACAAGAAACTGTTGTCAAAATAAAATGTAAAATAGGGCTGGGGGTATAGCTAGCTTGGAGATATAAATGCCCCTGGATTTAATTCTGAGTACCAGGGTGGTGAGAGGGAGGGCAAAAAAAAAATTGTTTTAAATTGGAAATGTTTCTTGGAAGTGACTTGTGAGGAAAAATTATAAAGTCACTTTCATCTTAAAAAAATTCCATGAGTGATTAGTGATGTCATATAAAATAGAAAATTGGGAATATGGCATAAATGCCATGTATTGTCTCAGTGCCATTTAAGGCCTAGAGAAAGCATTTATCTGGGTCATAAATATCTTTGAGATTATCTTAATCAGATGGACATTTTCTTTCATGAAATCTCCACTGCATTTTCAGTGTTTTATGTCACATAACTTATTCCACTTTAGGCTTATGCTTGGCTTATCACTGACAATAGATTTAACCTCCTTAATACTAAATAATGCATTTCATCCATTTTTGTCTCCCCAGAATACCCAGAATAATAAATTTATGTTTAATAAATATTTCATGAACTGGATAGAATGTAAGGAGGAAGGTTCTAAGGATGATAAAAGTAAATTGAAGGGAGATTATAGAAACATATGTAACAGTTTAGCTGGTAATTGTTCTACAACAGTTTCCTATATATTAGTTTTATCCCTGTTATCATCAGATGTTACAGGGAAGAGGCCTTTAATATAGTTTCAATCACAGGTTCTAATAACAATAGCTTGCTGACCCCCTGTCCAGGGGTTCAGTCTTTAGATTTGAAAGAACTGACAGCAACAAAATGAGTCAATGAATCATACCCCTAAGGGCCCTTCAGAGAAATTTACATTTTTGAAGAAAGATATACCTAGGGAAAAAAGATATACCTAGGGTAAAAAGTGAAAAAGGGTGAAAACTTGTCAGCAAATTGTGATAGAGAGAACATAGATTTGGGGGATCAAGATTTGAAATTAAAGATCAGATCTCAGCTCTACCACCCAGCTTTGCCAGTCTACCATGCTCTTGGAAAAATTAAGTAACTTCTTTACACCTTAACTTCTTCCTTTATAAAATAAGTATAATTATTCCTATTTCCAAGTTAAAAGCTAAATATTTTGCTAAGTAACTTTCATAAATTCACCATCATATAAATTTGCCTATGTGCATACAATTTTTCACATATCATACTCTGTTATATATGTTTCCACCGACCCTGATATTTTTAGTTTATTATATTGATTAAATTATTAAAACCACTCCTATATTTCTGTATAAATATGTCGTCTATACATTTATAAATTGAGTTATAACTATTTATAGAATTACTGGAAGAAAAATGAGATGTCAAAAACAAAAGATAAAGAAGGAAAAGACCTAACATTGCTTAATAAATAAAGTTTCATCAAACCTATTATATCTTTTCATCAAGAACACTACTTAAAGAGACTTTCTCAGGCAAGAAGACAGATGCCAAGGGTTATAGCTGTCAGAGTTATAACCGTTCTCAGCACTTCAACTAGACAACTTTGATTTCAATGATTAGTTCTTTAGATTTTCCTGAGGTTACATAGTTTGGCAGGTAAAATTTTTCAGGTAGAACTCGAAAGAAATTATCCAGGAACTACTTTATAAATTTTTATTCTTTTGTGTCAAAGCCCGTCATTTTAAAAGTCAAGTTCAGATGTAAGAAACTACCAATGCTTTGGTTTACATATTTTGACTCTGACAACTGAGTTTTAGTCTGTTGTTCCATGAAGTGGAACTACTTTGTGTTAAGGCCTGGATCATTTATTGACCTTCCTTTGGATGATACACTTTTCATGGGGAAAACAAATATGACCTTGACCTATTTGCTTTCAATGGGCACTTAGGCAAATAGCAACAGCAGCCACTGTGTTCTAAACTGAGACATCAAATCAGTGTGAACAGACACTCTGTCCATCAAAAGGTAATCTTCACATTCATGAAGGAAACTCAGTGAGCTGTGGGTAAGGCTTTCAGCCCATACAATTTTTTAAGACATAAATACCCTAAGAATAAGCACCTTAAGTGTCACAAAAACACAGCAGAAGGCAGACATAGCCTTCTGCTTCATTATATCAAACCACAAAGCAGCTGACATTTCTTAAGAAGACGATTATTTGAACAAAATTGCTCAACAAAGCTAAGATTGTCCTATTCAAAAGTAACCTTTGTAGAGATTAAGAAGATAAAAGAACAAGAAAGGTTATGAAAGATTAAAAGTGGTTATTTTTGAATATATATATTTAAGGAAGTAGCAGATATATTAAAGACGTTATATATTATTCAACTGTGGTTAATTATATATTTAGACTTAGGAAAATCTTATAGTTTTGCATAAGAAAATAGAAATTAACTGCACATTTTCTATATTAAATGTCTGCTTTATACTTATAATTATGGACACATATGTTTGAGATTCTAAGTTTGTAAGTACAGCTGTCAGATAAGAATGTGACACATGAACTTTGAGAAAAGGTCTGGATTAGATATATAAAATTAAAATTGACAACATACAGATAGTATTTAAAATTAAACCTGGGATAGTAAAAACTTTTCTTTCCAGGTAAGCTTTCACACTAAGAGTGAATCTTTGAAGTATTAATTATCTTAGATCACTGAGCTGAAGAGCAGTACGTTAAGAGAATAGCATAGAAAGCACTGATGAGCAGTTTGGAGGCATGGGTCAGGGAACTCAGATTTCTTTTATGTGAATTGAGGCTTTCTGCCTACTTCAGTGTCTCTCTTCTTCTATCTCCTTTGCTGGATCCTCAATTTCCTCTTATTTTAAATGGTGGTGTCTTTTAGTGTTTGGTCTTCAGATCTTTATTTTCATTAAACTCTCTCCAGATACAATTCCATCAAACTATGTTTTAAATAAATCTGTGACTTACTAATGTCCAAATTTATAGCTTCAATCCAGAGCCATCACTTTAGTTCTTGATTTGACATTTCTTCTCATACATCCCACAATATTATCTGCTATTTAACATGATGTTTAAAAACAAAACAAAACAAAAAGAACTCTCAATAAAAACAACCACAATTTACACTATTTTCTCAAATTTCAAAAACACGGGACTCTTCCTGGAATAATTTTTCTTCCTTATACATTACTTACTACTAATTTACCACATTCTATCCTCTTCATCTTTGAAATATATCTCAAATCCATTGACTTATCACCTCTTCTACATGCTGCAATCTTAGCCACTAACCATTGTAGCCTGGACTATATTAATGGAACTTCAATTTATTCTTATCTATACTTTATTTTTGGTACTAGGAATTGAACTCAAGACCATTTTACCTCTGAGTTATATGTCCAGCCCTTTTTATTTTTAATTTTGAAACAGGATCTCTTTATTTATCTATTTTTTACTTTAATATGCTTTTATTGGTACATTAAAGTCTCACATTATAATCTAAATCATGTTGACAGTGACATACATGCATACAGCATTTGGTAGCCCCCTCCCCACCTCTACATCTCCCCCTTCCCAATACAGAGTACTAAGATTGACATTGATATTTTCACATATATACACACATAGACAATGGTAGTAATTCTATTAATGCAATTCATTCTTCCCTTTCTCCTTCCCTTAGACCACCTCTCTGGCTCCACTGAGGTTTCACCTCCATTATCTGGAGTCCCTCTGGTATCCAAATTACTCCCTAGCTTGTGTATATTAGATAAAACATATAACCCTTCACTTTCTGTGACTGCATAATTTCACTTAACATAATCTTCTCCAAGTCCTTCTATTTTCTTGCAAATGACATAATTTTGCTCTTCTTTATTGCTGAGTAGAGTTCCATTGTGTGGAGATCCCATAATTTTGTAATATACTCATCTGTGAATGGACATCTAGGTTGGTTCCATAATTTGGCTATTGTGAATTGAGCTGAGTATGCATACATTACTGTAGTTCTCTGATTTCAGCCCCTTTGGAAAGATACCCAAAAGTGGCCTATTTATTCTGATGAGAATCCAGCTAAGTTTTTGAGGCTGGCCTGTGTGTGTGTGTTACTGAGAATGCAATACTGGTCACTGTCAAAAAGAGCTATACCCCCAACCATTTTTATTTTGAGATGATTCTTCACTAGATTGCCTATGTTGGCCTTGAACTTGTGATCCTACTGCCTTGGCCTCTCAAGAGCTTCAGATTACAGGTGTAGACCTACTGGCCAGAGAGAGAGAGAGAGAGAGAGAGAGAGAGAGAGAGAGAGAGAGAGAGAGAGAGAGAAATATTAGTGTGAATGACTATGATTGTAGTTCTCTTATGTGGTTGCAGTTTGCCTAAACCCAACCCATTGCTTCTCTTAGAAACCATTTTGCATAAGGAGAAGGAAAAGCAATTAACAGAGATTGCTTAATTTTAATATTCTGAATGTTAGGAAACAGAAAGAAGCTTAAACTCCAAAGAATATGCTGTTACTATCACCAAATGCTGCTACGAGCTGGGCAGATCTGAGCCCCCCAGGAGGAAAGGCAACTGAAGAGGAAGTGCCTGGTGACCTAAAAGCAGCAGATTCCAGAATTCACAATACTAATTCTCCCCAAGAGTAGGAGTCTACTGAAATGAGAAAGATAATGATGTTGGAGTGGTAGTAAACAAGGCTGAACTTGAAGGAGGCTAACAGCAGAGAGCAGTGGCTAAGGTGATTGGGTCTGGTAGTACTGTCAGATCAGAGACCAGAGACAATGCCACGAAAAGCATGTCCTACAATTATTGGAAAGATTGCCTTGGAAAATAGGGCTGTTTAACTTCATCAAAAGAGTGGTGAGGAAGAGGGAATGGGGCATGCAGGATCAACAATGGAAGTCACTGAATGCCTTAGAGTTAAGTACCCAAAAGAAAGTTGACTACACAGATAAACTTAGTGACTCTATACAGGGCAAAAACAATCTAAGTCTGGAAAGAACAGGGAAACTTGAATTTGCAAAGACTAGAAGGTTACCTCTACCACCAACTAGGTCCCTCCTGCAAATAATTGTTCCAGTAAAATGTTAACAATTTGAGTGAGGATGGAATAAATGGAAGAAATGGAAAAGAGACACAGAGGAAGAATAAGAAAAATATGACTTTAATATGGAAGCCTGTAGCAAAATTCCTTAACACCCTTAATCCTCAAACCAGTCCTAGTAGTTCCAGATATCTGGAGGAATTTATAAGTCTTTACTAATTACCCTGAGCACTGCTGACTATCCTAAAAGGAGCATCTATTGAGCAAGCAAAACAGACTATACAAAAGATCTAGAAAGGTGGCCAGACACCATCCTGGATATTCACTCATTTGTAAAATACCTAGAAGTGTTAATTAACCAACATAGAAATAGCTAAAGCAGGAGAGAAATCTATTGATTAGTAAACAGAGGTCACACAAAAGATATAGAAAGAAAACTGGACTACTAAAACAGAAAATCCATGTACTTATGATGATAAAGTATTTTTCTAAAATCAGATTTGAGCCAGGCATGGTGGCATATGATTGTAATCCCAGTACTTGGAAGGCTGAGATAGGAGGATCGCAGGTTTGCAGCAAACCTCAGCTACTTAGTGAGGCCCTCCGCAACTTAGTGAGACCCTGTTTCAAAATAAACAATAAAAAATGGGGCTGGGGGTAGAGCTCAGAGGTAGAATGCCTCTGGGTTCAATCCTCAGTACCATAAATAAATAAACAAACAAACAAACAAACAAACCAGACCAGATTTGGAATTTGTTCTTATAATAAATGAAAAGATAGGTTGTTGTAATGGTAGGCATATGACCTTTGAAGAGTTTGATTATTTACATAGAAATAAAATAGATATGATAAAATCTTAAGATAAAATTGACATTCTAGAATTGCTTTAAAAATGTTATAGTATATATTGGATTCCATGAGGTAAGAGGAAAGATTTCATAAGAATTTATGCAAAATAAACTACTCATACCTGGAAAATTAGTCAAACTCAACACACTAAACTATATGAGAGCATTTTTCCACTTGTTTCATAATTTACATGCTTTTAGGAGATAGAATAGCATTCTTTCATGAACTATAGCTACTAATAGCAACTAGGTATCAACTCTTTGCTGTTGAATGCTTCATATGCATTACCAAGTTCATCCTTATAAAAACCACCAACAGTAGATATTAGCCCTATATTATGAAGAAAAAAAGCCTCAGGAAAAAAATAATAAATTTTCTCATGATCACCTTGACATTTAAAGTAACCTATAGCCAATAATTAATCTTAGCCCCATTGACTCAAAGATTAAAGACAAACTGATTTTCAATTCACCAGGAACACTGCTCAGTAACCCTCCCTCTCCTCTACTGATATATTTTTTTCTTTTTCTTTTACTTCAATAGCATTGGCCATAATTTAGAAATCCCTATCTGTATTTAGACATATCTGAAGATTATAAGAGTGCTTTGTCTACATGTTTGCAAAATAGGAGACAAAGAAAGATGCCTTTCCGAGATGACTAGTCAGTGACAAAGCTGGGATTAAAATTTTAATTCTGCCCATCTCATCAAATGTAGAATTGATGCATCTTTGTTCATGAGACCATTTTTCATATTTGAATCCAAGATAAGTGATGTAGTGAGATAATGTAATTTTCTTTCATTGCCCCCAGTCTTTGATTAAAGAATTATAGCCTTGCTTTGAAAATCAGGCATTTTTCAGTGACACATTAAAATAATCGTGGACTTTATTCCACTTCATTTTATAGTGCTACTCATGTCCTTGAGCCTCTTTCTAGAATATCATATAAAAGCTTAATGATGCTAATATTAACAATCACATGAAATACACGTGATAATAACCAATCTTAAAGGCTTTATATAAACGAATACACCATCATTATTTTCGAGGTCTATACATCAACGAGTCTGCACAAGATCGGAATTCTACAAAGCAATGCCTTCCCTTAATTTCACAAATAAAAAATCAAGGGACAAGAAAGGTTAGAAAAGTATCAACTCCATCACCAATATGTATAGAGCATTATTTGTCTAAGAAAAAGACAGGTTATTTCTCTCTAAATGGTCCATTTCACTGAAAGTTTGTCCTTTGCTCTCAGTTATCCTCAAAAAGGCCTGGCTTCATGGAAGGAGTGGTCAATTCAGTCAGGCCTGAAGCTGTTTTTCAGGTTAGTTAAGTATCAAAAAACTTATAGCAGCCCTGCTGAGAGCTTCATTATCTGTCACTGCGGAGTGAGAGCCACAGCTGTGCAACTCAGCCATGCAGGGTCTGGACCTTCGCAATGACTTCACTGGCTTCTTGGTTATTATTAAAAAAATCACCAGAGACCTAACCTTGGCACTTGGCCATTTGCTCCCAGCAAAAGAAACCTTAGGTTCCAATGGTTTTCTAGAGCCAGCTAAAATGCAGTTCATATACATCTTATGCATATCATATATACACATGGTGGACATATATGCATATAGAATAAAATATCCTTAATTCTAATTGTGTGGGTGAGATAGATCTTTCTTTGAAATTTATTCCCTCATCCTGTTACCCAATACTGACTTCAGCTTAATGTATTAGCTGCATTTCTATATATTCATTGGGGCACAAATATAGAAAGTAAAACTGATAAGAGAAATGTAGATTTTAATTAAACAGCAGAAAGTAAAGCATTTTCCATGGTTAACAATAGAAATGTTGAAACTCTTTACTTAGTCCTTTTCACTGAATTTATTTCTTGTGACTGTGAGATTTAATTTAAAATATAAAGGAATTTTATTGCCAGAAATGTTTACAGTAATTGCCTGAGAAATACATTTAGATATGCATATTGAAAAATTAACATGTGTGTCACAAAATTAAGAAAAAATTAAAGAAAATATGACAAAAGATACAAATATAAACATAGAGAAATCTATGTATTTGTTTTGAGGAAAAAAGGAAAAATTAAAATCATTCTGAATCATCCAAAAAGATCATTGAACTCATTTATTAGACCTCTTGGATTATATTTAGACTTGTGATTATTAAATAAAAATATTTATGCTCTACTATTCAATTCACTTTACAAGCATTTTTTCTTAAATTTTTTGAAATGTCTTTAAAATCAAGATTGTCTTTACATGAGGAAAGCATGCATGAGTTATATACAATTCCAAGGTAACCTTGGTCCCTCAAGCAAAACAAAACTCTGATGCTTCATATAAGGTAATATAAATCTTATAAACCTAAATAATTGGACTTAAAACCTAGCTGACATAAGAAAGAAGAAAATAAAACTTTGGGTTTCTGTGAAAAGCTCCTTAGGTACTCTATAAACCCTGAGCCCTGGGTATGGTAGGACAATCTGCCCAATGGCAACCAGAAATGCTTATCTTCCCCAAATTTCCATAAAATAAAGTTTAATTTGCAACACAAACTCAGCCACTTTTTACTGAGTGAATCAGATATGGTCAAGGCATGTAATAGAATGATTTAAAGTTTAAATTGGGTATAGTGGTACATGCTTGTAATCCTAGTAGTTGGGAGGCTAAGATGGGAGGATCACAAGTTTTAGACCATTCTCAACAACTTAGTGAGGCCCTCAGCAACCTAGTGAGATTCTACTTCAAAAACTAAAAAAGTCAGTCATGGTAGACATGCTCGTAATACCAGTACTTGGGAAGCTGAGACAGGAGGATCACAGGTTCATAGCCAGCCTCAGCAACTTAGCAAGGCCCTTTGCAACTTGGTGAGACTCTGTTTCAAAGTAAAAAAAAATAAAATAGGGATAGGGCTGGGGGTATAGTGAGGGAGTAGAATGCCCCTAGGTTCAGTCCCCAGTAACACACACACACACACACACACACACACACACACACACACACACACACACAGTTTACAAGCTAATTAAATCATCCATCAATATTGGCTGAAATTTCTCATATAATTTCCTAGTTCCAAGGGGGAAGAAGCTTACTTCTTATCATATGTCATTTGAGTGCACACACATCATTTAAGTACTATTTCCTACTTTTTTTTTCTATTCTAGCCTTATTGCTAGAATAGAAAATGATTGCTATTTAGTACTTCTGTGTCTTTGCCTATGCAGTTGTCTCTTACAGAAAGCCATTTTCTACCTGAAAACTTCTACTCATATCTTCAAACCTAACTCAAATGAATTATCTTCTATGAAGCGCTGTTTAAATTCATAAACTTATCACTATCCTCTTAAGTTTCCATAGTATTTTATACAATAGTCTCCTCCTCCTTCTCCTCTCCTCCTCTTCCTCCCCCCTCATCCCCCTCCTCCTCCTCTTTTTCTTCTTCTTCTCTTCCTTCCTTTTTTTTGTGGTACTGGGGATTTAACTCAGGGGCATTCTACCTCCAATCTACACCCCAGCCCTACTTTATTTTTGTTTTGAAACAGGGTCTTGCCAGGTTGCTAAGAGTATCAATAATTTGCTAAGGCTTGCCTCAAACCTGTGATCCTCCTGTTTCAGCTTCATGCCTGGCATACAAACATCTTTTATATCTCTTATCAAACTATTTGGTTAATATTCTGCTATTTTGATTTCCCTACTAAGTTACAGACTACACAAAGAGAGAGTCATTCCTACACATGCATTTCTCTAATGTCTATCATATGTTTGGCACATGATAATAAGATTATCTTCTTAAATGACTAGTGTTCCTTGCTAATTTCTCTATTCCATAATGTACTTAATATCATTCCTGTGTTTTAGACCAAATCAGTATTATTCAAATTAACATTTGGTAGAATATCCTAATGCAGAAAATTGCCTTATTTTTTTTCAACACAGATGATAAAAGGAAACTATTATTATCTGATTAAAGTTAGTTTGTTTTGAGGGTTCAAAATAAATTTTGGAGGGGACAAACCATATTCAAACCATAGCAAGCAGAGTACTCTGTGACATCTCTATCCTGAAGATTTAAGTTGTAGGAGTACATATCCCAAACTGATGATAATTCCATCTGATAGGTTAAGGAAACTAGCTATTTATATCCCTAATAATTCTACTGACTTGGTTCCCTGGTTACCAAATAGACATTTTTGTCTTTGTTTTTCCTGCCTCCTTCTGGTTTCCCTAACTGGAGTGGACACACTGACCAGACAACTTAAATGATTTAAGAATGGGTTCAGTTAGCAGTCTTAATTCTCATTGTAAATCAGTAACTTCCTATCCTGTTATATGTGAAGTTGTGTTATTGAAAAATCTATTATGGTGGATCTCAATCTGATCAATTCTGGTTGCATTAGCAGAAACAGAATTTCTGGAATGGCAGAGCAAAGGGCAAGACTGTCAATTAGCTATCATCTGTCCTGATCTCAACTGGGGAAGCTGTAGATAATGGAAGATAGTGCTACTCAGCGATCACTGTCATTTTCTGTAACTTTAACAACACGTAGGGACTTGGGGTGATTTAAAAACTTGATATTTTCATTAGATCATTTAGCTTTTGCCCTAATGGAATATTTTAGAGCATTCCAAATTTACTACATTTATTGAAAAATTAT